>NDGM011188926.1:0-15512 GCA_002564305.1 Octomys mimax
ATAAGTGCTTGCCTGGCAAGTGCAAGGGCCTGAGTTCAATCCCCGGTTCCGCAAAAAGAAAAACAGAATGTTGCACACTGCGGTGCTATTTGGTAGCCTGCATCTTCCCTTAAGCAGTATATTATTAATATTGTTGCTTTTGTCACTAAAGGTTCTCCTAGCACTTAGGTGTAGAAGGTTAGAAAACCATCCTTTTTGTTCATGAACCACAGACTATATCAGTCTCTAAGTGTAGAAGAAATCATTTATGAAAGTAAAAAATAAAATAAAATAAACTTGATGCTGGACTGTGATTGACGTCCTTGTACATCAAGATTTGATGAAGTTTTGTTTATTATTTTCTTGGAATTAAGTCCTAAGAAGGGGCGTGTCGCTGGCCCTTTGTGTAGTTGGGCTGTGCTCCCGAGAGGTCGGCTTCAACACCTGGGGCACCAGCGCACCTGGATGCCATCATGGCTCTAGCACTGCCGCCTCACATGAAGGCGGTGAAGACAGCTGCGCCCTCGTGCCTGTTTCCACATCCGTAAAATGAGGGTGGAGCGGCAGCCACCCATGTGCACAAGAGGGCACTCACGGCAGTGACTATAGAGGTGATCCATCACACACACTCCTCACACTCTGCACACGCCTCTAGCACACAGCCGACACATTCTAGCGGCAGAGCACTCTGCAGCACTGTGTTATATTTCTACAGTCTCCATGCCCTGCAGGAGGTTCTCATTCTGCATGCTTGTGCCAAGCTAACAGATGTTCTCACACTGGGCTAGCACTCATTACCTTCATGAACATAGTCACTTCTACAAGCCGGGCTTCATTCCATGGTGGAAGCCCAGCCTGGCCTTGCTCCTCACCTGACATGCTTTCTCAGCTCTAAACCAAACACACCAGAGCAGCAACCCTCAGTGTGGGGCGTGGCCACATGTGCAGGACGCCTGGTGCCTGTGGGCCTCGGCGAGTACAGACTCTTGAGTGTCCCTGTCTGTAAGCCGATGACATCCCCTGAGACACCCTTTGATGCTGCTGGGCCTCATGGACTCAGCCTGCAAGGCCAAGGCACCAGAGGTCCCCATCACCCCCTTCACATGGCAGGATATACAAGCTCATGCTGGGCAGCTGAGCTCTGCCGTGCATGGGGCCTCAGGCTGGTGTTGCATTCATTCTGAAGCAGGATCTGTGCCTGCGGCACACAAAATTTGACTCCCCCACCCCACCCTAGAGCAGCATAATTCACGATAGCCAACTCTTGGGAGCTGCCTGTGTATCTGTTATCAGATGAGTGGATAAAGAAAATGTGGTATTTACATACAAGGGAGAGCTAGGCTGCCATAAAGAAGAGTAAGCTTGATTCACATGCAAGAGATGGGTGCACCCCAAGACCATAATGTTAAGTGAAAAAAACCAGACCTAGCAGTTTAAATATTGCATGGTTTCTCTCATAGGAAAACCCAAAGTATATTAAGGAACAAAATAAAAGATAGAAAATAGAAAGGAGGAAGGTTATCAAAAACTGTATCTTTTATCTTTCCCCTGACTCAGTTAGCCAGTAGCCGGAAGCTACAGCCTCTGACTTCTAAATGTCCTTTTAATTTTTTTTTAGTGAGGTGAAACCCATATAATGGAAAAATGAGCCATCTTACATTGTACAACTCAGTGGTGTTGAATACATGAAGAGTGTTGCGTAGCTACCACCACTATATCAGTTCCAAAATACTTCCCTCCTTCCAACAGAAAGCCCAGTACCCAGTGCCTTGTTCCATCCGGTGCTGGCAACAGCCAATCAGTTTTCTGTTGCTATGGTTTCACCCCTTCTGGCCACTTCCTCAGAAATGGATGCATTCCCCAGTTGTCCAATACTTTGTGACTTGGACTTAGCCTGTTTCCAGAGTTCATCCATGTTGCAGTGTGTATTGGGAGTCAATTCCACTTTTGTGGCTAAATAATATTCCACTACAGACACATCCTGCACACCTAGCTGTTTGTGGGCAGTTTTTCAATTCAGCAGTGATACAAACAAGGGCCCTGATCACCTGCCGTGCAAGCTGCAGAGAGACACGAGTGCCACGGAGCCAAGCCAGGGGATCACATGGGGTTCCCATCACCAGCACCCCTGGATTCCAACACTGCTCTGGTACCTCCCAGCTGCAGTCATGAAGGTGTGAAAGACAGCTGTTCCTCTTGGCCTCTGCTTTCTCAACTGTCAAATGGGGGTGGGGAAGCAGCCACCTCGTGTGGGGTTGAGCACAGTACATGAGATGAACACGTTCAAATGGCCCTGAAAGTGATCGATTCCATGCATTTGAAAAATTTTATATTGAGTGCCTACCTTGCAATCGCCACCACTCTAGTGGTGGAGACCAGAAGCAGCAAAACAGATGGCTCACAGTCCCAAAGAAAGCCGATGAGATGCATGGAATTCACATCTCACATGGCCAGGACATCAGAGACAAGGTGCTCCAGAGCCAGGCAGCATGGCTCCTCAGGACACTGCATGTGACCCACCAGCATGCAAGCAAAAATGCCCCCACTCTCCAACTCTGCCTCACCCCTGTTGCCCCAACAGCCACCCGTGGCCACTTCTGCCTGTTGCTCTGCTCAGCTCCCCGGGGCTGCCCTCTGCTCCTCCCTCTCCTCTCCATTGCTCTCTCCGAAGAGCAGGCAGAAATCACCTCAAGTCCAGCAAAGATCACAGCCTCCCCTGGGGAGCACTTCCCCCCACAGCTTCCACTGCTCTTAGGACAAAAGCCAAACTCTTCCAGCCCCAGAAGGACCTGAACCCACCTTTTTTCTGACCTTTCCTCTTCTCTGTTTTGTCCTGTGAGCACCAACCATCTTTGCTTTTCACTCCTGGAATTTTCAGCATCCTCTGACGCCCAGGCCCTAGGCCCTCTCCTGGGCCCTCTTCCTTTCCTGGGAGGCTCATCCTCTGCCTTACCCCACCTCCAGTCATCTTTTAGTATGCTGTTAAATGTCATTTCCTTACAGTAACCATCCTTGCACCCCAAATCCGAAGTCCTAGCTTTAGTAATCTCTCTCCAACCCCTTTTCTTTTCCTTCCAAAAATTTGTCTGTCATTTGTTGTGTAGCTACTTACTGAAAAGAAATGGTAAAGCCTACATGGCCCCAGGCAAGTGACTCTCCTCTGTGCCTCTCTTCCCATTCAAATTGTGGAAATAATATGACAGTGATGTCTGTCTCCAGTTGTAGAAATATTGTCCATGTGCAAAAAGCACTTACCACAGAGCCTTCCCCAAGGCAGCTCGTAATCCCCAGCCCCCAGTAGATGGCTGGCTATAGCAGCTCTGCTCGGTGCCCTGACCAATGCCTTCGGCCATAGCTGAAGGTTAATAAAATGGAATAAGTAGTAGAATGAGCTGGATGAAGAAATAGAAAGGAAGACCTTTCCAGTGGAAAGAGAGTGACCCCAGCAAAGTCCCAGAGCTCCGAGAGGACCAGATATGTATCTGCACCACAATTGGAGTGCTGACTTCTGGTCATCAGCAAATGGCCAGTGGCTGGCACCAAAGAGTTGCATCAGATTGAATGAACTGGGATTATGAGCTGGGGCTATGAAATCCAGATTCTGGGTACACCTGGAATCAGGGTATGTTCTAGATAGACTGAGGGATAGGGGCGGGAAGAGGATAGAAAAAAGCCACAGCGAAGGTCAGAGGTGGGCCTGGGTCAGTGCAGAGCCATCAAGGAGGGTCAGAGGGCTCGACACCTTAGGTGAGAAAGATAGAAATGGACTCTACCTTCCTATCATGTGACTCCTCCCCAATCATGTGATTTCCCTAGTCATATGGCTCATCCCTGGTCACATGACTCTTCCCCGGGTGTCCTGATTGCTTGGCCTCATTACCTAATATGCAGTATTGGAACTTTCTTTCTTTCTTTCTTTCTTTCTTTCTTTCACTTCCTGCAAAGCTTTATTCCAAAGGGCCTCAGTCCTTCTTAGCAGCTGCCTTCCTCATGGCGGCCAGCACGTTGCAACTGCTCTGCTCCTGCTAGAGCCTGCTCAGGCGATCAGCCATGAAGACAATGCGACGATGACTTTAGCTCAAGCACTGTGTGCTGTCTCTGTATCCAGTTCTGCCAGGGTAGCATGGGCACCTATAATGAGCCTAGCACAATGTTAGTTCTGTGACATTATGAGAACATTACAGGCCCTGTGTAGAATTTGGGATATCCATGTAAAATGATTTTTGAGATCCCACCCACTCCAGACATGGAGCAGCTCGCAATACTACCATAGACAAGCTTTGACGCTCTGTCCAAGTGGAGACAGCTTCACCGGCCTTCGAAGTTACTTCCAAATCTGAGATTCCGTGGCTTTGTCTATGTTCCAGGGACAAAAGGTGCCTGGCTGCTGAGAACCTCATGGTCCCCCGGACTCTGCTTTTGGACAGCAGTTAGCAACACACACCCAGAGAGAGACACAGAACACACAAACCTTTGGCCTCAGTAATTCCATTTCTGAGAATCCATCCTACAGAAATAATTCTACATAGGGATAAAAGCCCATGCATACGAACTTTCAGTGTAATCTCATTTAGGTTGAAAAAAGCAGGGAAATAGTTTAATTATCCAATAGTAGTTAGGAAGGGGATTAAACAAATTAAAGAATTACTTCATGGGCATTACTTAGCCATTAGTGCCTCCAAGAAAGAATAGAGAATAGGCTTATGATACAATTCTAGGATGAAGAAAAGGCAAGCTGTAAGACTACAGATAACATCAACCATTTGCGAGTCAAAGATTGATGGCTACAGAGAGCTACAGAGGACAAAGATGATAAAGCAAGCTAAAGTGGTACCAGCAGTAACCCAGAAGACAGACTATGAATAACTGTTGCTGTAATTAGTATATCTTTTCCTTTTTATAAATTTTCTTCAGTAGCACACATTTAAAATTAGAGGGCCATAGTTCCTTGTAACAGTTACACCGGGCATGGAGAGTTCAGGAAATGTGTGTTGAGGTAAAAGGAAGCCTAAGTATGTTGATCAAAACCTTTGTAAAGTATCAGCAGAAAAAATATTAGGAGGAAATCACACACACACACACACGCATGCACACACTCATACATACACACACACACACACACACACACACACCCCAGAACCTGTAGCTTGCCTGTTATCAAGTGGTTTTCTGACTGCTACTTGGCCACAAGTGCTGTCCATGGGAGCCCTGGCTTGCTCCCTCCCTCCAGCCCTTCTCCCAGTGACAGCCCAGGAGCTCTTTCTGCCACAAGTACACAGTCCCTTCCTCTCACACATGGCCTCCACCACTTCCTTACTGCCCATGAGTCTACAGCTTCCAAGAGCCTTCAAGGTGCACCCACTCGGCCCCTTCTGTGCCCTCCATTCTCATCTCTCCCATTCCACCTTCTTCTCCTCTCCAATCTCTCACTTTCTCCAAGACGCCTTGCTTTCTGCCAGTGCTGAACTCTTGTTCACTAGCACCTACAGGAAGACCACCCAATCCTGCCTTCCTTTTGTAGGTACCACACAATCATCTTTTGCTTCTCAATAAATCGCTCTGAAGTTATTTCCTGGAGGACAGGTGTCATGATCACCTAGGTGAGGTTGGCCAACCACAGCATCCCCAATGTGTCAACACATGCCTTTACTAGCCCCAGCAAAAGTGGAGATGAATGCATCAGGCTTCAAATTGCTTCTTGGGCTGGGTTTGCAGCTCAGCAGCGAAGCACTTGCCGAGCATACGTGAGGCCCCAGCCCTGCAAAGAGAAAGTTTCTCCTTCCCCACTTACAGAAACCAACATCTCTTGAGTAGCACAAATTTGTCAGGCAATGAGATAGGTTATTCCATGGAACTTTGTAACAATTTCACTTGTTTGGGGCTTTTTAAAAAATATTTCAATTTATGGAAGAGAACAGCAAGTTTCCAGAGTCTTTTATCCAAGAAAATCTGTCCAAGGTCACATTCGAAGGCAGTGGCCTTACTCCACCGCTGCCACGGAGAAAGCAAGATGTGGAGAACTCACTAATTTAGAGGCCAGGATAATATTCCACTGGGTTTGTCATTTTATTTTTCTGGCCAAACTACAAGCTCAGCTTTCCTCTCTGACATACGAGTTATGGTTGAAATGTCCTGCTTTCTCGCTGCAATAGTAGAGTCTGTGAGGATGCTGTTTTGGCTGGGAGGGGACCTATATGCAGGAAAAGGTTCTGCCACTGATTCTCCACCTTTGTGGGCTCTCTGGGAGCTGCCGGCCCTGCACTTGGTTCACCCTCACAGGGCCCTGGGCAGAATGCCTCCCATGTGTTCTGCAAAAGGAAAGCAGGGATGAGTCTCCCACTGTCTGGGTAGATGCTTATAAACATTTGGGTGGACCGGCGATGCCTAAAGTGAAGTGAGTCTAGGGAGAGTTAAACAATAAATGTCAATGTTTTAGTAAAGAATGAATGTAAGCAACTAGTATCAGGAGTATTCTCATCCCTGTGATTATATATTCATGTCACAGAATTCTCAAAGTTGAGTGGCCATGCTGCTCTGTGACCTCAGCTCCTCACAATTAATGATGGGCCTTTGGACAGTTTTCAGGTAAGAAAATGAAAAGCACAGAGAGTACAAGACAGACAGTGGCACTTAGCAGAAAACAACCATCAGACTGCAGCACAACTGTGTCAATGTACAACCCACCTGAGACTGAAGGGCTGTTGCTTCCTATGTGCTAGGAAACATCCCACCCGCTTTCTAGGAAGTGTTTCACTCTTCACAATAATCCAAGAACTACGTATGATTACTGTTCTCATTTTATGCCAAGGGTGCAGTGTGAGAGGGATTAGATAATCTGAGTCTGAATGCCAAATCCATCCCACCATAGCAAGTTCTCAGTAAATGAGTGTTATTGACTTTCTATTAGGAGTCTCCATAGTTGGTATGGACTATTGGACCCTTGAAGATATTTGGTGGGAAGTGGTACTGGGAATGGAACTCAAGGCCTTGAGCTTGCCAGACATGCAATTATGCCGCTAAGCTATATCCCTGGCCCCCTTGCAGATTTCTTGGCTGCAACTATAACCCTGCATATAGGCCCCTTTCCAGCCTCCCTGGCCTCATGGGAATCCAGATGTGGGCATTGCCAAGGCCACATCTGCCCACAGAGTAGGAGGAGCCAACAGCCAGCTGGAAGTGAGAATTGGTTGCTGGCTGCA
The DNA here is from genome assembly GCA_002564305.1 of Octomys mimax. Classification (NCBI taxonomy): domain Eukaryota; kingdom Metazoa; phylum Chordata; class Mammalia; order Rodentia; family Octodontidae; genus Octomys; species Octomys mimax. The sequence goes on from NDGM011188926.1 coordinate 7,179, forward strand.
AATGCGTACTAAAAATCCAACTCCAGGGTGAGTTTCCCCATTCCAACCAGTGCCACCCATGCTCTGGCAAAGAATCCCTCTTTCCACTTACACCTTCGGTGAGCTCTCCTTTGTCTGGGCTCGCTGGCCAAGTTCTTCATGATTAGACGCCCTTGAGCCAGTTCTTTTTCTTTCTTAATAAGCTGAAGGTTGTTGTTAGCTGGCTGCCAGGAGCCGCCTACTTCCCCTCCCAGGAAGGCAAGGAGATCATGGGGCCCTCTTCCCTTTCCACTTCTCCCTTTACCTTCATGCAGGACAGGACCCAAATGGGGCCCTTCGAAAGCCGGAGTTGACCTGTGGTCATGGAGAGCTCTTCCTTTCTCTTTGCCTCACCTCCCATGAGCCCAGGGAGTCCTGGCCAGAATGGAAATCCCAGCAGGACTTCTTGGCTGCTGGTGTCCCACCCACAGTCTGGCTGGACATTTTAGGAGAAGCAATTACTGTGGAAACTTAGGACCTCAGAATGTCCCATTTGAAGCCAAACTCTCCACATCTTTGCTCCAGCAATGTCCCACACAGTGGGACAAGTTCCTTACTCTCCTGAAGCTGTGGCCTATGTAGATGTGCAGTGGGAATAACCAGGTTTGTGCAGCAGTACTTTAGAGGGCTTCCTATGACCAATGTTCTAATCTGATGATGAGCAGACCGTTGCTCCTCATCCTCACAGAACTTACCAAGTGACATATTGACATCATTCAATAGAGGAAACTAGAATAAAAGTCAGGCACTGGCACAGTGCCTGGCATATAGTAAGTGCTAAGTAGAAGCTAGCTAACCCTTCAGTACTGTAATTATCATTGCTATTGTGAACCATTTTATTTGTTTAAAATCCAGTTGTAGCTCAGCCAAATGCTCACCAATCATGCATCTAGTTTCTGTTCATTTATTTTTTCTGTATTTTAGGGAAGGGTCTACAGTGTGTTCAGGGTCTCACTATATAGATCGGACTCATAGTGATTCTCCTGCTTACAGCTTACAAAGTGCTGTGATTACAGGCGTGCACCACCACACCCAGTCTCAATGATCGGCTCAGCTCACCCCCAGGGTGGGGCTGGCATGGTGGGCCTGGGGATCGAACACCTTCTTCTAACTAGAAGAAATCATCAGGTCAACCAGCAGATGTTGCATTGTCTGCTGCATTGTCTGCCTGCAGGAGCTTTAATCCACTGAGCTATTTGGCCAGTCCTTAGGATTTTTTTTTTCACACATCTAGTTTCAGTCAACACTTTACCATGGATACTGCCTATGAAGTTGAAATTCAAAATAAAGATATAGATACAGATATATATATATATATATATATATATATATATATCCAGAAAATAGTGGATTCTCAACATGTTGGTACATTGTATTATTTGTCATCATAGATGATTATTTTTTCTTTGGGTCATACAAAAAGAGTGTTCGTAATTGTTGTGATAGTTCTAAACAAGGAAATGATATCATTAATTTGTTGAGCAAATACTTATCAAATGTATGCTACTTAGATCCTGTTCACACCAGACTAGAAATTGGACTTGAAGACAAAACTCTTCAAGGGTACAGAGGACAGTGAAAAGGGTGCAGTAAGATGTCAGGTAGGAGACACCAGGGCTGAAACCCAGGAGTTGTTGTAGGAAAGGAGAGAGTAGAGTATTTACTTGGCCTTGATGCAAACTCATCAGAAGTTCCCTCCAGAACTCAGTCAGCATTAAAGACTAATGTCCTGGTCTTATCTTAGCATCTAACTAGACGAAATCGTCAGGTCAGTCAGCAGACGCTGCATGTGTCTGGCTTCTTGTTCCTGGCTGTGTATGGGTGACCCAAAGATGAATAAGAGAGAATCTGGTGCTCAGACGTGTTCATTGTAAGTTGCCCATTCTACCTGAGTAACACATACAGATGTGACTCTTTTACAAAAGTCTGGCTTCCCCTCCTACCACATGGGTCCTTCCAAAGTAGCCTTTGGTTTTCTCCCATGCATTAAACATCCATAAAAATAGTGTTCATCTTCCCCACCAGAAATTTACCCAAACTGAAAAAATGAAACAATGAATCCTATCACTGACATCCACATTGTAGAAATAAACAGAGCCCAACCGGATGAGAACAAGTGAAGATTTTGCATCACGGCGGGGGTGTAAGGGTGTCGGCCTCTGCTGCTTGTGTTTTGTCAGAGATGCAAGGGTCACAGATGCATGGTAAGGTGTCGTGAGTCAAAGGAGAGGCTTCAGCTGGGTCCTGCTTGGGAGAGCTGGGGGCAGTGGCCTAGATGCTTGTTGTTCTCTCTGAGTTCTCTTGTTGGGCTTACAACTCTTGTGTGGTTGGACAGAAATCTGAGCAGTTGTCAGCTGGTAATCGAGCCTCAGCCATCTGGGATCAATTTTTGTAGAAGTTATTGCTTGACACCCCGGATCATTACTAGAGGTAGCAGCGTGACTTTCTACAGGTCTGACTGGTGGCAGCCTGGCTGTCCAGGTTAAGTGATGTAGATAAGAGGTTGGTTTCCTGGCCTGAATCTGGGGGAGAGGAGAGTTCTGTTTTTATAGGTCTGACCATGGTTCACTTGTATACTCAACCTGTCAATATGAAAATAGAGAAGAAAGTCCTCAGCCCCCACAGATGAACACTGACTTTAAATGAGTTGCAGATCTCAACACGAAACCTTGAAGCAAGTTTCTCAGAGGAAATATGTGTGACCTTGGATGGAGGACCAAAGCATTCATACACTGACGGCAGCTGAGAATGCAGAATGACAGACGCTGTTTCTTTAGAAACAGTTTGGTAGTGTCCCATAAGGTTAATTGTTCACTGAACATACTAACCAAAAATTCTACTCCCAGATATTTACCCAAAAGAAATGGAAGTAGATGGCCATATATTTTTATTGCAGCCTTCACACTAAATAAAAACAGGAAATAAGCCAGTGGTCCATCACCCGAGATATGGGAAAATAGACAAGTGGATAAACCACTGCAGCCAGGGATCTGACTATCACTCAGCAAGGAAAGAAACGCTGTCAAAAGCAGTGCGCTAAGTGAGAGAAGGTAGCTTCAAAAGCTCACATTTTGGATGACTTTATTTATATTGCATTCTTTAAAAAGACAAAAATAAAAAGATTAAATATTCTTTTTAAAGGTCAGAAGCAAGATGGCCACCAGTGGCTGAGATGGGGGAGATTTGCTTCAAAGAGGCTGGAGGAAACATTTAAGGAAGTCCTCTGAATCTCTACTGTAATAGTGGTTATACAACTGTACACCTTGATCAAAATTCCTCAGAGGAAGCATATGAAAATAATGAGTCTTATCACACATTATACCTCAATAAATCTACTTTTTAAAAAAATATATATATATTTTAGATATAAGACAAAGGAGTTTTTAATCTAGGTTCTTTGGATTTGAGCAGATTTTAATCTCTGGCCAACTGAGCAGAATATGCCTATCTATTCTTCCCAAATGTGCCTATAAAATAATTCATTCTACCATCGCTGGGGTAAAATGAATGAAATAGTGGGGAAGGTAATGAAGGGACTGAAGAAAATCTGTCCTCCTGATCAAAGGATTGAGAGAAATGCATTATGCTCTGGCATCATTCCCTGTTCATTCAACCCTAAACTCACAACAGCACATTGCTACATCCACTACTGGTGGAAGTCCTGAAGACCAGTCCTATGGTTTAGAGCTGAAAACGTCTCCCCAGCGTCTTTTGTACAGAGGTGAACGCCTTTGTGAAGACAATTGTGTCCTCCAGGCACTATAGTTACCAGTGGGTTAGGACACTGATGCCTTCTGAGCTGACTGCAAAGGTAGGAGGTGGGGCCTCATCAGAAAAGGCACTCACAGGAGCATGGCCCAGACGTGCTTGTTTTTGTCCTCTTCCCCCTACTTCTTGGTCCCCATGACATGAGGCGCTTTCCCCCACCACCCCAATTCTGCCTTGGAAACTTATGCCAACAAACCATGGACTAAAACCTCTGAAACTAAGAGCTAAGCTAAGCCACTCCCTTTTACTATACATGTGTCAGATATTTTGTCCCAGCAATGGGAAAGCTGACTGACACCAACTCATGAGAAGACTTTTAGCTGGGTATTATGCTACATCCTATAATCCCAGCACTCAGGAGGCTAAGGCGAGAGGATCACTGCTACTGAGCTCACCAAGGGTTGATTCCACAGATGAGCCACCCACTCTTGTGAGCCATTCAACTTCCAAACATGTGAGGCTTTGAGGAGACATTTTATGTTTAAACCATAACACCCAGAAATAATATTTTATCAGCTGTACACTCCGTGGCCCAGTAAAGTTCACACATAAAATTAACTATCACAAGTGTCTTTCCACAGAAACACTTGATAACCAGGACTATTGTTTTATTGCCCATCATCCAAAGATACCGCACCTTCCAAGGCTAACTATCTCTCGGAAAGTGTTGAAGTTAGCACAGTGAGAGGCTTGGAGGTGGTGGTTTTGCTGTCATTCTGGAAATGTGAACCACCTCTGTTTTCTGTGCTGGTGCAGTAGTGAAATTGTGAGTGGTAGTGCGGAGCCTCGTTCAGACGCACTCTAGGGTGACGTGCTCAACTCTGCGGCCAGTGACTCTTCAACCCTTAGAGGCAATTCAAGTCACCCTACCTGCCCCCTTACATTCTGAGATTCTGAGATGAACTAACATTTTAAAAATAGAGCCCGCTCTGTAGAGTTCCATAAACAATCGTAAGGCAGCATGACGGGTTTTGCTAGTAAAAGCAAAAATTGGACCACTTGGGGACCCATGCCACGTTTCCCGACATGCTGGGGACAAAAGACCAGCTCCACACCATATTCTTTCAAGAAGTAATGATGCATAGATAGGCCTGAAGCAAACCCACGTCCTCTTGAAATTTCCTAAACATGTCATCAGAGAATTCTCTCTACACTAAGAAGATGTCACTGAAAAATCCTGACGGCCATATAAAAGTCACATTGCTGAAATTTTAGTGCATCACAAAGTAATTGGCTAAGTGAAATGTTTTAAACTATTTTTGGCCTATCTAAAATAAAGCATGCTCATTTTTGGCTAACGGGCCTCAAGGGCCAATAAAGCTACATGGTGTCAACAACTCTTTCATTATCTAAGATGATGAAAGTTCTTAAGTTTTATAGAAATAGCTATGAGCTAAATGATATGATGCCTGGAATTTGCTTGAAAAGGGGTTCAGGGTTGGGAAGAAAAGGAGAATAAGAGAAAAAAGGGTGTCAGAGAGAATATTGGATGACCCTGAAGCTGGCAGACAGGTGCAAGCCTGCACATACCACCAATACCTACATCAACCTCATCGCGGTTATCAGGGTTGAGGGGAAGTGGATAGCTCCACCCATAAAACCAACTCACAGCCCTTCAAGGTCTCTGGCCCACCCAGGATAAGGGCCAACAGAGCCCCGCCTAGTCCAGCAGTGCCCTCTAGGCCTATGTTCTTGCTGCTGCTTCTGAGCAGCCTCTATCAACACCACCCTCTCACATGTCAGGGTCGTGCACATGGTTTGTCCCAGCCTGGAAGCATTGTCCTACCTCAGTGCCTACTCTTGTTCCATATTTTGTGTCAAAAACTATTTTCATAGGCAGATAGTATCAGACCTGTGGACTTAACTGGGCTGCCCTGAGGAATGCCCCACACCTCTCACACCTCTCTGTATTTCCCCTTCAGTAACCACAGAAAAGTTTAGTGAGTACATCAAATGCACTTACCTAGCCTTCACACACCGTAACTGGGAGCAACTTCACTTTCTTGCCACCTGTTTTCTAAGATGTCGAATTTTGTCAGCTCTTTCTTCTCTAGCCTTCTCAGACATCTGAGACGAATTCTGGTAACTTTCAGTTACATGCCCTATTTTATTAGCCCGTTGTGACTAATTGAAATCAGGGCTTCTGTTTCACAGCCAGTGCAAAGCCCGTCCCTTCTGGCTTGGGTTCCAGACACGCTGTGCCTTTGCTCTCTTTCCCCATCTCTGATGTCCCCTCTCTGCTACTTTCAGCAGCTCTATAGGCAGGCCAGAGCGGGGGAGAATGAGGACATGGATCGTGTTCCTTAATCAGTGCAGCTTGCTTTGTCCCCCAAGGTCTGCTCGCCCATCAAAATCACCCACAGAGCTTTTAGCAAATAGAACTGACAAGTCTTGAGCTCCTTATGCTAATTCAGTAGACGTGAGCTACGTGCCAAAGCGAGGTGCACGTGACATGCCGGGAAGGGGCGAAGGAAGTCTTGTGCCTAGTTGAGAGAGTGTCAAGGAAACTCTCAGGAGAAAGTGATGCACAAGGAAGATAAATGTACGCAGATGAAAGGGGCGCGGGAGGACCCAGGTGGCGAGGACTGGCAGCCTTCGGAAATGGCATGAGCAAGACTCTGAGGCTAGAAAGAGGAGATTACAACCTAAGGGAGCTTGATGCTCCTCAAGGGAGGAGAAAGACACAACTGTGTGTCCACCCGAGTGTAAGTTATTAGGATGTAGGAATCCAGTTTTGTAAAGTTAGCGATACCTTAAGGAAGAAATACACATCGTAGGGAGCTGCGTGGCCTGCCTAGGGTGCTCAGCTCTGAAAGGAATATGAGAAAGTCTATTGTAAAAATTAAAGGGGGCAGTGTTTGCCATGTCCTACGAGCACTGTGTGTGCTTCTTGTACATCAGAGAACTCATCTTTTAAAATAATTCTAGTGACTAGTGAAATGGTATGTGGATGAGAGAGGAAGAGAGAGGCGGAGCAATTGGAGATGTGTGGGTTCGTCTTAGAAGAGCTAGTGAGCACCAATTTCTGCAAATGCCTTCCCACGTTTGTATTCAGTAAATGTCAGGTTGGTGGCTTACAACTGCCTAAAGGGAGCATTTCTATCCCGGAAATTGCAAATGTTACAAGCCTGAACTATTTCTTTTTCAAGAGCTGGTTAACCAGCACACTGTTAGATGCCTTAGGAAAGACGACTAGATGAGAACCAACTGAACTGGATACAGCTGAAAAACCAATGACAGCTGAAAACAAAATCACAAGCTGGGAGGGAAAAACTATCTGCTTAGCAAAAACCAGAATGAGCCGTTGGCGGAGGGGCGAGCAGCCGGTAAAGCTGGGACCTCGCTTTTCTCTCACAGCCAGCGCTCCCTCCAGCGTGTTTTTTTGCCCCATCGGTTTTGCTACTGTTTTGAAAATGAGTCCAAAAATAACTGAATGAAATAGATGCCAACAAGTTCTGTCCGCTTCTGAGATCTGAATGCTGTAAGGAACTAATCCAGAGGTTCATCTCTCTGGAAAGAGAAATAGATACAGATTGTATGAAGTTTCTGAAATGAAAAATAATTTCTGAAAGGGGGAAAATTGAATATTGCAGAACAGAAAAAATACTGAGACTTTCATGATCTCATCATCAGAAGAGTGATAGATCGGAACCGGGCGTGGTGGCCCAAGCCTGTCATCCAGCACTCTGAAAGTTGAGACAGGAAGATCCCTGCAAGTTTTTGAGACTGGCCTGGGGGCTACAAAAGTGAGCACAAGGCTGACCTGAACTGTGTGGTGAGACTCTGTCCCCCCCACATACAAAAAAAAGTGTAACAAAAGAATTGGTGTGAGTGAGAACAGGAGATGTGGAAAGCAAGCTAGGACTTCATCAGCACAGGCTAGATGCAAGGAGGGATGTATCAGAGTGAAGCCATTAATACATGCAACCTACACTAAAAGGGAGTGACACAAAAGGCAAGCATGGATATCTGTAAGTGATATCAAGATTGGCCAAAGGAAGCCAGAAAGAGAAGAGCACACCTATCTACCCAAACATTTGTCGGTCTACATTTTCATCCAAGTTCCCTGGCAGAGAACTCACTCACTGAATGAAGGAAAAACACACTTACGAAGTGATATCTCATAAATAAGTGCGCATACGAAAAGCTGGAGCACCTGAAATTAAGGTGTCAGTAACTGACATTCAGCATCAATGTTCTGTTAGGAAGGATTAAAAGCTGCGAAGAACATGAGGAATAGTTAAAAGCAACCATTTTGTTTTGAAGATGAAAAAACAAACACAGGAATTCTATGCAAGCAAGAATACATTCTCTCTCTCTTTCTTTGTATTCTTTAGGGAAGGATCTACAGGTGTTCAGTGTCTCACTACTAGATCAGAGTCATAATGATCTGCCTGTTTACAGTCTCCCAAGAGCTGAGGTTACAGACGTGCGCCACCACATCCAGCCTCAATCACTGGCTCAGCATGCCCCAGGGGCGAGCCAGCACGGCAGGCCTGGGGATCGAACCCCTGGCCCCTGTGCCTGCTTGCAGGTGCTTTAATCTGC
>NDGM011188928.1:0-10921 GCA_002564305.1 Octomys mimax
TCACTGGCAATGTCAGAAATTGTTGACCTGAGTCTCCCACAGCTCAACATAACAGCATGGTTTACTTTTATACTTCATTTTTATACTTTTCTGCTGGATGGTTAAGACCAAAATATGGTATGTTCCACTGTAAAAACAAAGGGCAGAAACATCCATCAGACAAAAGCTGTTCACCAGTGGTGGCCAGAACACAGAGAGCAGGATGGAACAGGGAATGGAAACACACTCTTCAGAATCATGTCCACAGCGGTGTGCTCATGCTGACCAGGCCTACCTTTAAACACCCAAGACTTCTGGGAGACATTTTAAAATTAAAATAACATTATTCCCTGGAGCCTTCAAAGTTCATGCCTATCATTGTAAGGAAAATGTTTTAGCCCATCTTTAAGAATTATTAAAGACTCATTGCTAAAAGGTTTGAGTCAAAAATTCCCCAAGACTCACGGTAAAATCTTGACTGTATTAAAAGTCAAATAAAAGTCAAATAGATTCATTATACAGTAGGGTAGCAAAACCCATCTCCATTTCAAAAGTGAGCAATAGGGGAATACAGAAAAACATGACCAAAGCAATACCAAAACATTAATTCCGATAAGTGTGGGTCCAGGAACCATAGCAGAGAGAGATGAGCTCCAAAATGGTGACCTTATAAGTTTCAGCCCACAAGACTTCTCTTGTCCTGGCTTTGATCAATTTGAGGGTATTTTCAGCAGATATTCAACATTCCTGATATCTCTAGCTTCCTAGATTTGCCATGGAACTTCTAGCTTCAATCTTGCAATTTCATGCACTAAACTTTTGTGAGCTTCTGAGTGTCTATGACTTTGTGGCACATTTTTTACCTGGCCTCCCACTCCTTGCTTCAAAATTTGTGTGAGGATCTCCAAGAATCTGTGTGGGGGTCTACATGTATTTCATGTAGCACTACATGAATCCAGGTAGTGCTCACATTAGGCAAGCACTGGGATGCCAAGAAATTTTCTGTCTAAGATAAATTGTTCTGCTTCCCTCAATCTGAGTCTCCTGCAAAGTCCAGCACATGGGCAAAATGTAGATAAATTTTTAATCAGAAAACATGACTTCAGGTCCAGTTGCCAATGGAGTCCTCATTCCCAGCAGAAACTTAATGAGCTTTGCCTTTCCTGCCTCCAATCCCATCAGCATCATTGTCTTTTGAGCACTGAATTTTACTACAATCAAGCACTACTTAAAACATTCAAGAACTTCTATACCCACGCCACCCAACTCTTCCTGCAAATCAGTTACAAAGGCTTTTGAGCCACATGGGAAGGTAGAGTGATAGCAATAGATCCACTTCCAGTACTAATATTCAGTACTAGTCTTATTTCTGATAAAAATCATCCACAATTTAAAGAAGAGTTTTATTTTAGCTCATAGTTTTTGTATGTTCAGTTCATAGGCAGCATGTTTCAAGGCAGAAATGACATGGTGGTACATCATGGTGGATGCAAGCTCTATACCACATGGACCAAAAAGCACAGTGAGAAGATGAACAAGAGAAGCAAATACCATCTTCCAAGATGTACCTCAGCGATCTACCTTTTTTGATCAGGCCCTATGTACACATAAGGTGTAGGAGAGATTTTAGATCTACGCATTAAGGATTTGTGGAAAGATGATAATGCATTGTCAAAAAGTTATATTGTGAGACTTTCTCCCATATTTCCATAAAAGGTCCTATGGTCTTTTGCCACACAAGTTCACTGTACATGGATTGAAAGGAATTGATAGATAATTCAGGGATTACTGGGCAGCATTCTGAAATAACACTGATTCTAGATCTCAAACATCACTTTCAAACTCCAGGAAGAGTAGGGCCCTACTGGATTCAGGTGGTGTCTCAGTTACTCTTCTCTCATTGCTGGGACAAATACCCTAGACCAAAAAAGAAGGAAGGAAAGGTTTATTTAGCTCACAGTTACTAGAGGTTTCAGTACATACTCAGCTGGCTCCAAGGCACAGTGACACATGGCAGAGAGTAAACTTTCATGGTGGTGACAAAGAGAAGAGAGCAAATAGGGAGGAACAGTGGCAACAGAGAGCAAGTCTGTCTCTCTGTTTCTCTCATGATATATTCAGGCTATTCATCAAAGGCTGGACATGGCACTTACACCGATAATCCCGGCAGTACTCAGCCTCATAATCCCTGCCTTGGATCATGAATTAATCAAACTGTAGAACTACACCTCAATGACTATATGATGTTTTGGGAAGACAAATACACACAAAGCATAACAAGTGGCCAATGGAGTTTTAGCCAAAGTATGACCACAATGGGTCCAGCATGCTACGCATTGATCTTTTGGTCATTTACTAAGTTCGAGAATACATAATCAGGATAGACATGTCCAATATTTGGCAGAAACCTCAGATTGGTTTCCTAATCTGTGGTGTGCACTTGTAGGGAGAAAGGGCAAATGGAAGCCATGAGAGCATCCACTATCTGAAAAAAAAAAAAAAGTAAATCAAATCTACTAATGAATTTCTGTTGAGATTAGTGCCAATATCAAGCAACGATGCAGGAGTGGTAATTTCACCACATCTCCATGTCACGGTCCCACTTGGCCTGTGCAGAAGATAGATGGATCTTGGAGAAAAACAGTAAATTTCTATAAGTTTTGTCAAGTGGTGACTTCAATTTCAGCTTCTGTCCAAGCTGTGCTTTCTTTGCTGGAGTAGAATGACACGCAGCCTTGGTGCCTGCAGTGTGGCTGTTGATTTGGCAATGCCTTTCCTCCATACCTATCTCTGAGGCCCAGTAAAATCAATATTATTCCAACTCATGAGGCCAGAAATATACATGTACTATATCAAATTGACATATATCAACACTCTACAGGATCTTCATCACTTATCCTTCCTCACAGTGCCACCATTGTCTGCTACGTTGATGATACTGTGCTGCTTGGGTCACAGAGTAAGAGACAGAAACCACTCTAGGCTTGTTGGCAAAGCATTTGTGTGTCTGGAAATGGGAACTACCTTTAACTAAATTCAAGATCCTTGTAGCTCAGTGGAATTCCTAAGCATCCACTGCTGTAGGACACGCTAACATATCCCCTAAGAATGAGGTGTACAGTGTTGCATCTAATCCCTCTTGCAACTCAAAAATAGTCATTTAGCCTAAGTGGCCCCTTTGTATTTTGGAGGAAACATAAACCTCACTTGGGGTTGTTTGTTTAACCCACTTCCTGAGTGATTCAGAAGTCTGTTAGTTTTGAGGCCCAGAATAAACAAGGTCTACTGCAAAGGCTGCTGTACCATTTGAGCCACATGATCCAGCAGATCCAGTGGTGCTCGGCAGATAAGAAAGCTGTACAGAGCCTCTTGCAGGCCTACAAATGTGAGTCACAGCAGAGTCATTTGGGATTTTGGACCAAAATCTGCCATTATTTGCCAAATACTCTTTTATTGAGAAACAGCTCCTGGGCTGCTACTTTGCTTAGATGATATCTTGTTATATTTTTCATTGCTGAGACAGAAATATCTGACAGACACTTATAAGTTAAGGGAAGAAAAGTTCACTTAGTTCACATTGTAGAGTTTTTAATCTATATTGAATCCAAGCTGGATCCAAGCTGGATCCAAGCTGCAGGGTAGCATGGCAGAGGAAATTAACAAAGGAGGGGCAGTTCATGGTATAGCAGGCAGAAGAAGGAAGAAAGGAAAAAGCAGCAAGGAGCCACCCACCCAACTTTTCCCTTTTATTCTATCCAGACTACCAGTCATTTGGATGATCCTACAGAGAAATATACTAGATCCAACCAGTGGATTAATTCAGTACCACATACCCTTAATTCCAATATCACATGTTCCTGATCTATCTTGCTCCACAAGCCCTAGCTCTGATCCCATGGGGCTTTGAAGAGACATGTAGATGCAAGCTATAACAATGGAGATTAAGTGGTTGAACTTGCAGCACAGGCTGCCATGTGACTACAGTACTCAATATACGAGGTACTCTCTGACCTCCTGCATCATAAATATGAACATCTACAGCCATCATCAAACTGAAACAGACATAATCAGCCTGAGCTACAGCTAAAGATAACACTGAGTTATATATGGACAGACAAGTCAAATACCCATAGTTTCAATGCTGGCTAAAGATTAGAAGGTGTTCAGTCAGTAGTAAGTTGGCTTGATGATTAAAGGATGAATCAGGATTGTGGAAAAGACTGATAGAGGAAATTGTTTACCCCATAGCTACCAGGAGGCAGAGAGAGGGCAGAGATGGGGACAATAAAACAACCCTTCAGATCATGACTCCAGAGACTCACCTCTTGCAGCCAGGCCCTCCTTCCAAACTCATAACACTTGGGGTGTGAGAACATGATAATCAAAATATTGCATTCCTGGTCCTTTTTTTAAATGTATTTAGTTGTTATGGGGTCTCACTACACAGCCCAGACTCATAGTGATCCTTCCGTTTTCAGCCTCCCCAGCACTGAGACTACAGCTGTGCGCCACTACCATGGGACTCTGTGGCGCCTGCCCTGGGGGCTGGGCTGGCACAGCATGTGGTGCTAGGGATCAAACTGCAGTCCCTGCACTTACCTAAGCTTGCCTAAGCAAACACCTGAGTCATCTGAGCTACCTTGCCATCACCAAATGTTTCTTGTTTATCCCAGTTTGCATAATACACTTAGTGAGACTCTAAAATTTGCCAAAGACTTAATTCAAGCCCTGCTGAATCCAACGTGCAGGGGCACAAAGTAAACATCACTGTTCCAATATCAAGGGATACTATATAGAAAAGAATCAGACCAAAACAAGACTGGAGACCAGCAGGCAGATACTAAAGCCCGTAGCTCTATGTCCAGCACCTTGGGCTAGTGGTGGCAGGGAGTGAATGTGGAAAGTCATAGGTAACCCTGCACTATGACATTGCTGGTTGGAGCTCACAAGGCTTCTTTCATGGACTGGATCTGATCACTCCCTGAGAAGTTTCTCAGCAGACATTCCAAATTTCTGGCAATTCCATCTTCCCAGAGTCTGTACTACATGTTGAGCTTCATGCTCATAGCTTTAAGCAGAATCATATTAGGAGGTCCTGGAAAAACCTGCCATTCTGTCACATACTGTTGCGTGATATCCCTCTCATGCTTTCTTATCAAAGTTAAGTGGAAGCATAACTAGCATAATGCTTGCTTGAAAACCCAGCACCAATTGGACAATACCAGTGTCTGCCAGCAGTTTGAGCAGTTGCCCGGCCCCTTTCCCCACTGTTGTGGAGTCCTCTGTGTGCCTGAAGCTTCTTAGGGAGTCTTAGAATGTGCAGGGAACCAGACCAGTATCTTCTTAAAGCAAAATGTTTCAATGGAATTTATACTATTACAGTCTTAAGCATGCAAAGGCTGGGATCCAGACAGTTCCTGAGATGATCTCCAGGCATGATGTCTACTATCTTGATACAAAATACTTGTCTGATCTGTGATGCGAATCTTTTCAGCAACTAGTGTATCCTTAGGTCCAATTTTGCAGGCCTACTTTCTAGTAAAACTGCAAACTTGCCATATCTTTCAGCTATTAATATTCGCTCCAGATCCTCACTACGATTCTGGCTGTACGCAGACTGAAGTAACGAGGTCAGCCAAACAATGGGATGCTAGAAATTCCCTCCACTGGATTAATTAGTCCATCACCTTTGATTTAGGTACAGCTTTAGGACGAGGGCCATAAGTAGACAAATAATGTGCCAAAACAAAACACACATGCCCTCTTATTCATTGTGCCACAGTCTTCATTCCCATCTGAAAGACCACGAGCCTGGTCTTTAATGTCCAGTTTCTCTACACAAGAGCTCAACACCAGGGATGAAAATATTTGTGGGTCACTCATAGCTTTTAATATGATACATCAAATATAAAGTCTAAGAAGAAATTATTATCCTTTTTAACCTGAATTTAAAGAACCATAAGCACATTTGATAGAGTCTGAATGGGGAGAGAATTGAGGAAATTTAATGATACTCTTAAGGATTTACATTACTTAAAATGAACTAATTTGTAAGCAAGAAAAATAGTCTAGGTGTCATAATTTAAAAGTAAAACTTGGTGGCCAGGGAGCTAACTCAGTGGCATAAGCACCTTCCTGGCAAGAGCAAGGTCCTTTGTTCATTCCCAGTAGTGAAAAAAGAATTAAAACATGGTTGGAGGTGAATCATAGAATACAGTTTCAGAAAAAAGAGCTCAACAACCGAGATTGGAAGAGTGAAGAAGCCATATTAAACAGGATTTAAACAATAATAATGCATGGAGCTTTACCAAAATAGTGGTGGTCATTTTTCTTCAGCGGATCTTGAATTTAATGTAAAAGATCATAAGTATAAAAAATAAATACGGTATGAAACTATAATACCCAGGTTAACTATTATTTTGTCAGGTTTTCTAACAAATACTTCATGTACTGGATTTATTATGCCCTATATTTCTTTTAATAATTCCAGTTCAAAATTTTAAAGAATTGCTGATCCAAAACACTGAATTAGATATATCTGTGATTTAAAATGAATTTGTATAAAAAAATTCTGTTAAATTTTCTTGGTCAGTGTTTTTTTTTTTTTTCTTGGAAGAACTGGGGATTGAACTCAAGCCCTTGTGCTTGCCAGGGAAGCACATATTCCACTGAGCCACCTCCCCGGCCCCGGTCAGTGTGTTTTATCAAGTATATTCACTTCACTGTGACCATAAACATAAAGACCAATAATAAAACCACAGGGAGGCTCCTAAACTTCTTCAAGGAGTTGTGGAGTTTCTAAGATATTGAACTTACTCTATCCATTAAATTTCTTTGCTTTAACCTTGTGAAATACAGAAATGATTTATAAATTATGTACTGACATTGAAATATCAAATCTGTGAAGCAAAACTATTATTGTCAAATGTATTACATATATTTTTTTTCTCTAGGAAGATTAGAGCTATAAACATATGACTGGTTAGATTGATTTATTCAGAAGGTGCAGTAATCACATTCTTTTTGTATTAAGTGAAATGTAATAAAAAAGATATAAATGTGTAGCTTCTCTTCTATATTTCTACAGTGACACTTATGCTTTGGGTGCCGAATTTTTCTTCCAAATCTGTCCATTTTTCTGTTCTGTCAGAATTCCTTCCATGCTTCCCGTCATCGCAGTCTGTACATGGAGAAATCCATTCATAAGTCTTCCAGGGTTTGCACGTGCTAGTCATGCCTTGCTCATGAACGCTTCTATTTGCCAACAACTTTGTTCACAAAAATGCTTGACAGCATTTTACTTCAGACAGCAAACATAACCAGGACCCTCCTCCTCACACAAACAAAAGGCAGGTTTTTTTCCCCAAAATTGTCAAACAAATTAGTTTCATAAACCGAGGTATCACTATAATTAAATTTGTTAATTTGTACACTTATTTATTATACATTAAAATCCCTTTAATTATGCTATTATTTATTACATATTAAAATCTCTTGTACTGGCTGGGGAGATAGCTCAGCAATCTGGGCCTGCCTGGTAAGCACAAGGATCTGTGTTCAATCCCCAGTACCGCATGCTGTGCTGGCCCTGCACCGATCTGGCCACTGAAAACTGGCGTGGTAGTGCATGCTTAGCATCCCAGCACTGGGGAAGCTGAGACAGGAGGATCACTGGGACTCCAAGCTGCATAGTGAGACTCTGTACCAAATAAATAAATAAATAAGAATTTTTAAAAATTAAAAAAAAAAAACTCTCTCATCATGTAACATTCCTGAAAGTAAATCTTCACTTTTGGTTTGTTTGTTTGTTTGTTTTTTGTATTTTAGGGAAGGGTCTGCAGGTTGTTCAGGATCTTACTACTAGATCAGACTTGTAGTGATCCGCCTGTTTACAGCCTCCCAAGAGCTGGGATTACAGGTATGCCACCACACCCAATCCCAATAGTTGTCTCAGCGCCCCAGGGGGCGGGTCATGGGGTGGGGCCAGCGCAGCAGGCCCAAAATCAAACCCAGTTCCCTGCACCTCCTGCAAGAGCTTTAATTCGCTGAGCTATTTGGCCAGCCTAGTTTGCTTCTTTATAAGCAGAATTCTGTGTTTTTTGCTTTCAGCTATAGGTTATTTTATGTAATTATATTTTATATTCTACTACCAATGGAAAAAATTACAGATTGAGGAGTTTCCCAATTTTCTCCTAGAGAAACACCTTCTGAAATTATTGCATGAAAAATAATCTGTTGGGGGGGCCGGGGAGATGGCTCAGTGGAATAAGCACTTCCCTGACAAGCATAAGGGTCTGAGTTCAATCCCCGGTTCTGCCAAAAGGAAAAAAAAAAAAAAAAAAAAGCTACAAAAAATAATCTGTTGGTACTTTACAAATTAATTTAAGGTCATCCTCATTATTTCTACTTCCTTCTATAAACCCTCACTCAAAGTTCTGTTTACCCAAAGATAAGTAGTTTATTTTTTAAAATAAAAATTTTGACTGGCTCTAAATTCATCTTTTTCTTCTAATAACCTATTTTTATACTGAGAAAAATTGTACAATGAAATTTTCTTACGTTAACTTATTCAAAATAGGTACATGTTAATTTGATTTGTTGCTTAGGGTCCCCATCCTCTGGGCCATTGGTCAGTACATGTCTTTGACACGTAAGGAACAGGGCCTCCAGCCAGAGGTGAGCAGGGGTGAGGAAGCCGAAGCTTTCCCTCTCTTCACAGAACACCTGGATCATTCACATTCCTGCCTGAGCACTGCATCCTTTAGTCACAGTGGGAACATTATATTCCTATAGGAGCACAAATCCTACAGCAAACTCCATGTGGAAGAGATCTAGGCTGCCTATTTCATATGCGAATCTAATGCTTGATGATCTAAGGTAGAGCTGAGGTGGTTATTCTACTGCTGAGGAATGTAATTATTGTGCATTGCAAATATATGCTAACAAGTAACACCCCTCCACCAATCTGTGGAAAACTGTCTTCCACAAAACTAGTCCCTGGTGCCAAAATGTTTGGAGACCTTATGCACTATCATAAGCAACTCCCAAGTTAATTATAAGTATTTGTTTTTTACTGCTTCAAACCTATAAATTAATCTTCATAAGAAAACAGAATACTTTTCATTACAATAACAAAATATATTGATTAAATATGTATCAGAATTACCTGAAAAAATAATGTTGGGATAATTAACTAGATAAGATACAATGCTGATAAATTATAGTTACTATAGTAATGGGTCCTATGGTAGATATAAAATTTTGAAGTAAGCATAAAATTGTTGTCATGGTTTGGGTTTTTTAGCAAGGCTAATAATATAATGCTGGACACATTTTAAAATGGTTTATAATGAATCACCCGAAGAATTATATACAACAAGTGCAGGAAACCTAGCTACACACTAAACACAAAAGAATCCAGCTGAGGGCCTAGAGCTCATAACAATGTCTCTCGCAAGTCCAGCTGGAGGCCTAGAGCCCACAACAGTCTCATGCTGCTCCGCTTCATGGATCTGTGCTGGTAGGGCCCAAAGATCAGTGGAGGAACTAGGAAGTCTGTGCCAGTGGGATGAAAGACCTGTGCTGGCGGGCTGAGGGATCTGGACTAGAGCTAGGAAGCAACTCTCAAGGTATGCACCAGAGCTCCCCCAAAAGAACCACAGCAAACCTCAGCAACAGTGAAGTCCTGAGCTTTTCCAGAGATGAGGAAAGCTGAGTTCCCATCAGGAAAGCCAATGCCACAAGCTCCTCTCAGGAAGCGATGTTCAAGACGAGGACCAGAGCTCCTCCAGAGTTCATCAGGAAAGCCAGCATGACAACGTCCCCCTCAGAACAGCCCAAGAGTATTGGCAGCTTCCAACAGCTCCAACAGCTTTTCTAAACAGTATCTCTAACAGTGTTTTGGCAGCTTCTCTTGTTCTGCCTTCGTGCTGCTGGCAACAACCCTCAGGTGGGCCTCCCACACCCAGCATCACGTTGGTTTCATTCAGCTGGGTGTAAGACGTTGACCACCAGTTAGAAATCCACCATAATTGTATGCAATAATTTAATCAAATTAGATGAAGTTTTAATGTTGAATTAAGAGAAAGCTAGGAGCTGTTTTAAAATGGTGGTTGGGTGGAATAAGCAGCCCAATGGTGGGGTTCTCTAGCACGGGTGAAGCTCTGAGTGTTATCCCCAAACTGGCCCAAAACTCTGATGGTACTACCTGCAATTTGAGGTTTATGCAATGCACTTAGATGTCTAAAATAGTATATATATGAAATGTTTTTTTCATAGATTAGTAATTTAAGTTCCGTTTTTTTTTTTTTTTCTCTCTGTATTTAGGACAGGGTGTACAGGGTCTCACTACATAGATTGGACTCTCAGTGATTGTCCTGTTTTCAGCCACCCAAGTGCTGGGATTGTAGGCACGTGCTACCATGCCCACCTCACAATCGTCTCAGCACGCCCCGTAGGCGGGGCCAGCACAGCAGGAATGGGGATCGAACTCCCAGCCCCTGCATCTGCCTAAGCAGGCACTTTATTCCACTGAGCTATCAGGCCACACCCTAATTTAAGTATTTTTAAAGAAAATGTAAATGCAAGTATATTAGCATGAAGTAACTTTTGAACTGGTGGAAAAATTTCAGAAAATAACATTTGTATGCACTCAATACAAAACATGATTACTATGGGGCCGGCCACATAGCTCAGTGGACTAAAACCCCTGCCTAGGGAGAGCACAGTGGCTGAACTTTGATGCCGGCAATGCAGTGCAGGGATTGTATCACCCTAGGGCACGCTGATACTGAGATTGAGACTGGGTGTAGTGGCCTATGCCTGTAATTCCAGCACTTGGGAAGCTGAAAACAGGAGAATCACTAGAAGTCAGATCTACTTAGGGAGATCCTGT
The DNA here is from genome assembly GCA_002564305.1 of Octomys mimax. Lineage (NCBI taxonomy): Eukaryota > Metazoa > Chordata > Mammalia > Rodentia > Octodontidae > Octomys > Octomys mimax. The sequence goes on from NDGM011188928.1 coordinate 10,874, forward strand.
AGACCCTGCACTAAAATACTATATATATATATATATATATATATATAT
>NDGM011188929.1:0-12434 GCA_002564305.1 Octomys mimax
TGTGTGTGTGTGTGTGTGTGTGCGCGCGCGCTTTAGGGAAGGGTCTACAGGGTGTTCAGGGTCTCACTACTAGATCGGACTCACAGTGATCTGTCTGTTTACAGCCTCCCAAGGGCTGGGGTTACAGGCATGGGCCACCACGCCCAGTCTCAATCACCATCTTAGCATGCCCCGGGGGTGGAACCAGCACAGCAGGCCCGGGGATTGAACTCCCAGCCCATGTGCCTGCTTGCAGGTGCTTTAATCTGCTGAGCTATTTGGCTGGCCCAAACTGCAAAATTTTCTAATTGTTGGGCTCTGTGTTTTGCTCCTGATTGTCACATACATCAGACTAAAAGCAACTACAGCACCCATGGCTCAGCCTGAATATGGGCTGCCTTGAACTTTCCTTCATCAGATTAGTCTGTCACCTTTAAATTTAGCTTTAAAGTGTGAGGATACGTACAAATATAGACAAATCCCTTGCCAAAATGAAACATGCAGTTTCTTAGTCCAGTTTCCAATGCAGTTTTCACTCCCAACTGAAACCTCCCAAGCCTGCCATTTCTGTTCACGTTCTTATCAGTACGCTAGGTCTATGAGAAAACAAGAATCACCTGTCACTTCTGCTTAAAGCATTCTAGTGCTTCTATAGCTTGTATCTGCACACCTTCCTGAACTCCTTCCAAAAACCAGTTCTAAACACCTCTTAACCACATGGTTAGGTCACAGAAATGGGCCTATTTCTCTGATACTAATTTTCTATATTAGTTATATTCTCACTGCTGGGACAAAATACTCAACACTTGCAACATAAAGTAGAAATTTATTTTGGCTTACAGTTGCAGAGTGTTCAGTTCATGTATGATCCACTGGCTCCAGGGAAGACACAGCATGGTAGAAGGACATGACAGAGGAAAACTACCCAACCCATGGCAGACAGGAGACAGAGAGAAAAGGTAGGAGTCATGGACAAAAACACACCCTTCCATACCAGAAGACCAGAGACCCACTTTTTTCAACTCACGGGTTTTCACTTTTTATGAACTCCCTGTAAACCCTTCCCTAAAATACAAAAATAAAAAAGTTTGCTAACTATATCCTTATAACCGTAACACACTGCACTTGTTCATTTCAAAGACTTAATTTACACAGCCAAATATAACCATAGTAGTGAATAAATTCACATTTTATAATCAAACAAAAAAAGAATTAAAGCTTCATCTTTCCATATACGAGCTTCACTACTTTTGGCAAGCCACTAAGATGAAGCTATTTTTATCACAGAGCTGCAGGGATCCCCATAGGAAACACCCTAGTTACTGACATGTTGGAAATGACAGAAAACAGAACAGCTCACATCTGCATGTTTCTGCCTATTTCCTGAGGTTAGAAATCTGAAATTATAAATAGCACTAAATAATAAAAGTGATGATGGACAACACACATTAGCATTCAATGAAACTAGTTGTTTAAATAGATCAAAAACAAGGAAAAGGGCTCAGATAAAATCTGTAAGTTATAAGAACATCAGGTAATCAGACCCAAATAAGTTACTCTAGAAGGTTCCTTTTTAATATAAACAAGAAATGTCCAGAATGAGGTCCAGTTTTCCTGGAAACAGGTCTGAGCTAAAAACGAAAGACTGACTCCTGGTTCCTGATCTACCAACAAGCAACAAACAGATTTCAGGCAAATCTTTTGGTCTTAGGGGCTGGACAGGATAGTACCTATTATCACTTAAAATGATAGGACCCTATGAAACGAAAGAGCAAAGGTACAATATTACCATGTTGTCGTAATCAGATGGGTCATAAGTGCTCTGTTTAAAATTTTTACAGAGATCCATAAATTCTTCACTCATTTTGAGGATTTGTTCATTTAGAATTGCTCCCTTGGTACCACCAAATTCTAGTCTTTCCAGCTTTTCAAATTCCAACATGGTGACAAATATGTCCTGTGTAAAGATACAGTAAAGAACTTTCTACCATCTTGAGAAAAAAAAAAAAAAGGTTTAAAGCTTCAAATAATGAACGCTTTCCAACATTTGAGACCAGTGAATCTGTGGCTACTCGCCTAAGAAAATAATTACCAATTTAACTGAACAAAATAATTGCTAATTTTAAAAGTCACATTCCCATTATCATATTTACTGGCAAGTGTCTCACAGTATCCCTAAATTACACAGATACATAACTTCTCTAACTGAGATCCTGAAAGTCTCAGTCAGACCTCCAGGTAATACCCAGAACGTGTATTTTCACACCCTGATGCTAAGTCAGCTCCTTTACTGAAAAGGCATTTGAGGGGCTTCTAGGAAAAGGAGGTACAGATAGCCCTCAGCCCCAGAATTTAAGAGACACTGGGGCTAATTAAATGACAAGTTTTCAAAATAAACTTCTCTAATTTTGAGTGAAGTTCAAGGAATCTTATGTCAATGATAAAGAATAAATTAGAGAGCTTTCAGATGAAAAGAAAGCAGTATCATCAGTTTGCACTGTTTTTTTTTAAAAAAAGCTCAATCAGTAGGCTCTAGATATGTATCCAATTTTTTTTAATTTTAGGTATTTAAGTAATTATACAATAAATAAGTAAATAAATAATTATACAGAACATCTATTTCCATGTTCTATCTTTATGGATTTTTTTTTTTTTTGTATTTTAGGTAAGGGTCTACAGAGTGTTCAGAGTCTCACTACTAGATCAGTCTCATAGTGGTCCTCCTGTTTACAGCCTCCCAAGTGCTGGGATTACAGGCAGGCGCCACCACTCCATATCTCAATTGCTGTCTCAGCACTCCAGGGTTGGGGCCAGTGCAGTGGGCGCAGGGCTGGCACGGCAGGCCCAGACCTGGCCCTTTATAGATGGTTTTAATATTTCATAGTATACAGTTATGCTTATAAAGTATATGTATTATACTATGTACTTATTATTTATTTGTATACTAAAAGGTGGTGTATTTAGTATTTTAAATTATTAAGTGGTTGGAGGGACAAAAATTTTAATTTCAAGTATGTTTTATATGCATTCCCTTAAACATACAAGGGAAAATGATGCCTTTACAGTTTCCAGATTCGTAACATTTTTCCAGGATCTTAGGAAATTCTAAGGCTTGGTACAGGAGATAAAAAAAACTGACTTACACTTGGTGTGATCAATCAAAAATGAATTCTAAAAGAAGCCCATTAAAGTTTTAAAAATCATTCTTTTACCCTTACAGCACTGACTTCATGAGCTTATTGCTAAAAAAAGAGATCTCCTATTACACAGAATAAGCTCTTCCAGGAATCATGTGGAAAGCTACAGGCTTTCGACCCCACCCACAATGTGCAAAAAAATAAATTCAATAATTGAGTACCTCTATTTTCATTAAACGGTCAAGGAATTTGTCAAATCTGCAAAACACCAGGTGAGACTGAAAATCCCAGAGTCTCAGCTCCTTATTTCTTGTGAAATAACTTGCCAATCCTTTTTTATAGTTGAAAAATGAATTTTTGAAAGTCTTTAAGATGTTGGTGGCCACTTGCACCTTTTCCAACGAGTCTTCGATTTCTCCCTTTAAAAGGTCTTCAGGTGAAAGGTAAGCCATCGCCTTGGATTTAATGAAAATGAAACAAGGATCATAATTATGCTTAAGAGAATTTTTAAATGTAATCCTCTGCTAAAATTAGTTTCAAATGATAATGTCTTGAACTGGCCCAGAAATGCTGTGAGATAGAATGCACAAATTCTAGAAATTCACAATTGTGGGTTTCAATGACTTACTGTTGTAAGTTAGTATAAACATTAGAGACCCATTTTTTTCTGGATGCTTACATTCTAGCAATAAGTGAATTTTTGCTAAGCCTCCTACTAACAACTGTGTAATTGGAACTTGCATAGTTACCACTAGCAGCAAATATTCTGGACAACCATTTTTTCAGATAAAGAATTATACAAGCCAAGGAGGGGGTGTTGTAATTGTAGTCAAGATGAGAAAGAGCTGATTATGTAGGTATACTACTGGATATTCTTTCAGGTAAGCAAACTTCTCTTCCTGGAACTTACGCAGTATTATAGGACTGAAAACCTACCTGAGATGTGCCACATACATGAAATACTGCTCAAAAACTCATAGGAGCGCTATCTAGGTCCCTCTCAATTTTCCATTCATCTTATTTGTTATGAATGTTCACAGTTTGTCAAGAACAAGTCTATGCATTCTGAAGGTTCTTTTGCATACTTTCTAATGCATCTTAGCTTCTTATACCTATAGGATTAAATTTTAAGCCTGTGATTTTTGTGATTGCTTAAAATGTTGTTCAAGATCTCAATGAAGTGTGAAAATCCAGAGTTCCACATAGCAGATGGGAAGCCTTTTTATCTCATGTAGACATATGATCCCTCATCGCCCACCAATACAACAGTTCCATGCGTAATACAGACTTTATGCCATGCATTTGTAAAGGAATAAGCAAATAATTCATTTAGTATCTAAAAATCTTATCAAAATACTTCAAATTCTAGCTATCCATTAATTTTGTTATTTTCCACCCTGGCTGGATGAAAAGACTAATTTCATGAAGTCTGCTAACATTTCACATAGAACAGGGCAAAGCACTGTCAGTAATCCTATCACAGAGTAGAACTGCAGTCTACAGTTTGATATGGTATGTTTCAGATACCATCATGTGTATGTATTCTTTGACATTTCAGGAAGCTCAAAATCTGTGGAGATAACTCATTTGCTTTCCCACATCAGCAGTTTCCTGTCACAAAATTACTACATTTATGGTAACATCACTGGGACAATCGAACTCTATACCATTTCTGTGCTCTTTGGCTGGACCACATATAGATGAAGCAATTTCAACTTGCCAACATTCTGTTCATATATCCATTTCTGAATTAAGGTCTCTAAACAAAATTATTGCACTTCCTACCCTAGTAACATACTGTAGAAATGATCCCTGAAAGTATAGCCCCTGTACTTCCTATCCTAGATGACAAAATCTAGGCTGTACCCTTGTACTGGGCAGCAGAGACTGTGAGGGGAGAAGCATCACACCAGTCAGATGACTTTGCTGTGATAAAGCCAGGGGGTGCAGATAACTTTTGAGATATTAGAAAAGTTATCTCACAGGATCTATTTATTCACTGCAAAGGGAAGGCTCTGAATCAGGAGACTCTCAAGTTCCCTTTTGGAATATGAACTCTAAATTCCTAACTTCTACACATGTCCTGCTCAGCTCTATTATCTTACAATCAATGGTATCATCACAAAAAGTCACTGTGTTTGGGTCAAAAACATCTCCAATCAAAAGTCTAAGAAGCTAAAATACAGTCAGCCCTTCCTCTATCTGTGGTTTCTGTATTCATGAATTCAACCAACCGTGGAAACCCAGGTAATAAAGTAACTCACTGCTGATTTTTCATTACTAACATGTTAGGGCATGTGTACTACTATGACCAGGATTGCTGCTTGGACTCATGGAAATCAGGCCAGTGGAGCCTTCAGAGAGAAGCCAGAACTAAGGAACAAGAGAAACATAGGATTTCCTCAGGAGCTTGGCAGACTGGCTACTGAAAGACTAAGGGCCAGGATAACAAGTGTACAGCCTTAAAGGTAACCAAGACTCTTACAAACTACCTGTAACAGTGAAAGTGGAAGGCCCTGCACACCTCAGCAGAGGAGGCTTGCGCTGGGACACTTTCCTGAGAGGTCCCACAGAACCAGCAGTTGAGACCTGACCTGGATCAAGGAGCCTTGTGCTGTTGGAGGGAATAGAGAGAACACAAGACACTTTCCCAAGTGGGCTGCCCCACGGCCACTGGCTACTGAGTGGCGGTGTCTGCCACCCAGTGGCACTCCAACAGGAGAATAGCCCAGGGCCACTTCAGTGCCAATGTCGCAGAGTGAAACGAAGGAAAGGCTGTCCAGTCACAACACATAACCAGCAGTTGGTTAACAGACTGTAGAGAATTTGGCTGAGAAGTAAGAGCTGGAGCCCAGACTCCAGTGTAGTGAACTGGATTCTGCTGAATTGGCCAAAAGCCAGGCTTAGCCCTAGCTGCAACTCCGGAACTCTACCAACAGTGAAAATCTCCCTCTGGAGTTCACATGTTAATGAAACACTGTAGTGAAAAAGTTTTGATAGCTCTTAAAATGAGAGGAGGGATCTTTGCAAAACACTTGGGGAAGGTGATTGTCATAGTTTATGTCTAGATGTTTCCCCTAAAACTCATGTAATCATGAGTAGGGCTTTTCAGAGGTGATTAGATCTAGGATGTGTGATGCTGGGATTAAATGTATGATGCTGGGATTGAGTACGTAATGCTGGGACTAAGGATGTGTGGTTATTAAGTTAGGCCAGTGATTGGTCTGCCGTAGTTGTGGGTGGGGATAATAGGAATGCCACACGGGGTGTACAAGGTACCACGCAAAAGGCAGGTAACCCAGAAGAAATTAAAGTACGAGGCAGGCTGCTGCTGCTTCCTTGATACTTCGCTGCCTTCCTGTATTCTGCCCACCATGCATTGTTTCTTCGCTGCAATGTCCCTCTGCCATGCCACCCTGCCTTGGAACCAGCTAGCTGTGCACTGAAACCTCTACAAACTGTAGGTTCACTTAACCTTTCCTGCTTTTACTTATGGGTGTCAGGTAGTTTACTCAGCAACAAGAAAAGTAACTACGAGAGTGGTGGCTGCATTTGTTGGCCCTGTAACAAAGATTGAGTTTTATCTGCAGATCTCAGGCATTAGGTCTCAGGGCACTTGCTTAATAGCACAGCAAAACTAATTTTGACAACAGAACAGAAGTAGAAACTAGAGGAGATGGTGATACAATGTATCAAGGAATTAACCTGTCATCAGCTCCTGCCAGTAGTTACACTTAGCTTGTAAATCTAGCAAGAGAACAAAATGAAATTTTTACTGAGTTTCTGTTACAATATCAGACAGCATGCTGAGCATTTCACTGCTTCCTCTTCTGGTCTTCACTGTATCCAGGGACATGCCAAAGGAAACTGAGGCTCAGAGAAGTCATTTAGCTTCCCTTAAGTGGTTCAATTAGATTAGAATCCAGATTGGTAAATCCAAAGCCTTTCCCACATACCACTTTAGCACTTCAGAAGCAGAAAAGCAGAACACACACACACACACACACACACACACACACACTCCAAAACACGACTCGGTGTAATGAGACCCCAGGATATTTCAACCTTAAGCCTGCAACTCTCCTACCTTGGCTCTTCCCTAACGTCTCACAATTTGAGCAAATTACATATTTCCTGTCTGTCAACTCATGTGAAAAAATCTCTAAATTATGTCTTCTCCAAATTCATGTTACAGGCCTAACTTCCACAGGACTCTACCTGAATATAGGACCTTGAAACCGTAACTAAGCTTAACTAAGGTTGTCGGGGTAGGGTCTTTGTCCAGTAGGACTGTGGCTCTTCAAGAAGGGGCAGATGGCCGAGAGAAGGGGGCTGTCTCTCAACTGAATGCGACCCTGTTCCCACCATGATCGTGGACCTCCAGCGCCCAGAGCTGTGAGAAAATAAATTTATGTTTTTAAGGCACTGAGGCTGTAGCATTAAATTACAGTAGCTTGAGCAAATTTGAACACATTCCCGACTCTAAATCACCGGACTATGTGGCATCCAAATATCTTTCAGCTTTCAAGTTATGTAATGTTCTATGACACCGCGGCTACAAGAAAGAAAGAAAGCTCACACAGAAGGAAAAAGAAAGCAAGAAGAAATGGTCCAGTATGTTTTTTTAAAAAAGTTATACGTTAGATAACATGTAGAGAAACAATTATACAACATTTAAAAAAATCAACAACAAATCAGAATTCTTTTAATACAATTAGTACTGCGTTTTGAGGCCATTCTGGAGCAAGGAGGCAGGCTCTCTTATTTTCTTTTTTCCTTTTAATTATTATTATCTATTTATCTATTTGTTTATTTATTTATTTATTTGGTACAGGGTCTCACTACACAGCTTGGACTCATTTTGATCCTGTCTCAGAGGCTTCTTTGGCACTAGGATTACAGGCATGCGCCACCAAACCCAGGTTCCTCTGCTGGCAGGGCACACCCAGGTTTCCAGGGCCTGTACAAAATGTGGTACCTGGGATCGAACCCAGGTCCTTGCACTTGCCAGGCAGGCACTTAGACTGCTAAGCTATCTCCCCAGCCCTCTTCACTTTCTTTTTAAATGTATTTAGTACAGGGTCTACAGAGTCTCACTACATAGATCGTATTTGTAGTAATCCTCCCAAGAGCTGGGATTATAGGCACACACCACCATGCCTAATCTCAATCGCCATCTCAGTGCACACCGAGGTCATGGCCAGCATGGCAAGCCAGGGACTGAACCCTAGCCACTGAGCTCTGCCTAAGCAGACGCTGTAGTCTTTAACTTACTTTCAAATGTCATCCATAAACCAGAGTTTGTGTGGAAATCAGAGGGAAGGCTCCAAAGAAATTACTATGCACAACAACCTTTTATTAGAAGCTGTGTTACATCTTTTTTGAAGAAAGGTAGATTTTTAAATAAAATAAACCCATAATTTATTCCTTGACTATAACTGACTTATTTCCCTTGCCATTTAGGGTAAAGTCACCTAGCCTTTGTTACTACAATAGTCTTTTCTGAAAACAGAAAAGGAAACAAGTTTTCTTACTGTAATCTGCATTTATCCCTTCTGGTCTAACAAAAACTTACCTCAGAGCAATCATTCTTATTTTTTCTATTTTTTAATGCTTCATACCTGGTCAATGAAGAGATTGCAAAATTCTTGCAACAGGACTATCACCCGAGCAGGGGTGTTGTAAAACTTGGAATGACTCCAAATAAGGCAGATGGTATGAAACAACGGGGCGATTAGTGCACGGGTCTGTGGGAAGTCTGTCTCCTGGAGACACTGAATGTGCTTCCTCAGAGGCCTCAGATAAAGTTCCACATCTTGGGCTTCAAGGAGAGCTGAAAGGAAAGAGAACTATTGTTCACGTGATTTCTCTCTCTCTCTCTCTCTCTCTCTCTCTCTCTCTCTCTCTCTCTNGTGTGTGTGTGTGTGTGTGTGTGTGACAGGGCCCCTCACCATGCCATTCAGTCTGGCCTTGAGCTCAATTTATAGTCCAGGTTCATCTTGAATTCACAATGAGATACACTTTATTTTTGCTAAATTTACTTTACAAGTTAAGAGAACCATGTCCAGTAACACGGCTGTCTTTCAATGTTGCCATCTTTCCTTCTGTTATCCATCCTACAATTTGTACATGAACGGTCGGCAAGATTTTATACACGTCTATTTGCAATTCAGCCATTCAAGACAGCGTTGGTCTAGTTATTCACATAGCGTAAGTAATTGTAGCTAAAGACCCACGGGGAGGCAACCTTAGAGTCTAAAGAGATTTACTCAACCCCATGGAAATGCTGTGGGAATAAATCACCTCTGTATCATTGTCATTTTACGGTTTGGATTACAAACTTCACCACTGGAATGTTTTCCTGCTCAGTACTGGGCACAAGCACAATTGGATCATTCATTATGTGTTTCCAGTTTCCTATGAGAGTCACCGAATCAACAGATAGGAAAATTATCTATTATTAACAAAAGTAACTCTACATAAGTACAGGGATAAAAATATCCTGGAACTAGACAGAGTGATGGTTGTATAATGTTGTGAAAGGTGTAAATGTCACTGAGCTTACACAGTAGGATGATTTTATTTTGTGACTTTTACCTCAATACAAAACTTTCAAAATGTCATGGATATTAAGAAAAAATAAATATTGTACTACTATGAATGACTGCTTAACCAAATCCAAATTTTCTCTTGCTTAACATTAGTCTGTTCAGGGTACCCTAAGTAGATCACCGGCCGTCAGACTTCACTTTGTTCCTGAGGCTACAAATACCTTTACCTGAAACAGGTTGTATTTATGAAGGTAGGAAATGAAGTCACATATTATTTTCTCATGTTATAAAAAAGAATCCTACTACCTGTATCACTCACCTATATTATTCTATTCAAAGTATAACAAATTAATCTGTCCGCCTAACATAATGATAAGGCTTTGATGAGAAGGGATTGCAGAATTGTTTTCTCTTGATATACTCACGTTTGAAATTAGAGTATTTAATTTTGAAATTCAGTGATTATATCTAGTAGGTAAGTGCACTTAAAATGTGCTAAGTGCGTCTGGTGATCTTACTGGGCCTCAAGCATGTCTTTGAGAGGAGTCCCCTACCTCTTACCCATCATGGATTTGAGCCACATGTAGCCCCTAAACGCTTGTTTTCTGGCTCTTCTACCAGTGGTTATAAAGCTCTAAAGCCTTGAGACTTGTTTCTACAGCAGCTTTCTCTATAGAAATTATTCAACTTGTAACACTGGGAGAAGAAAATTCTAATAGCCCCTACTTCATATGATGTATATAGTATCTCTAATGGTTTTCAACCAGGTAGAAGATTTTTGCCCCAGGAGACACTAGACAATCAACTTGACTGTCACAACTGGGATAGGGATAGTAGGTAGAGGCTAGAGGCGGTGCTTAACATCCTATAATGTACAGGATACCCTGTCATCACAAAGAATTATCTGGCCTAAAATGTGCATAATAAAAAGAATTTTCAGTGTGACAAGCAAAAATAGCTACTGGTCACTATCACCCCCGCATAACCCATACTGAAGATTGAATCCAGGCACTTCACATTAAGTTACATCACTAGCCATTCTAAAGGCTTTTTATTACTTAAAACTTCAGCCAAATAATGCAATGACAGAATCCAGTAAACACCTTACAATGATAACTCTTAACATCAGTGGTCTTAACTCTTAAATTAAGACAGAGTAGTAGTAGATTAAAAAATCAAATGCAACATATATTGCTTACAAAAGACACCTCATACAAGAAGAAGCTCAAAGTCTAACAGTGAAAGAATGGAAAATGATGCTCCACGCAACTAGAGCCCAAGAGCAAACGGGACTACCCACCTTACGTCCAGACTCAGCAAACTTCACACCAAAACTAGTCAGAAGAGAAAGACACCACATACTTGTGAAGGTACCATCTCAATGGGAAGTAATAACAATTGCAAATATTTATGCACTGGATGTTGGTGTGACCAACACAGGACAAAAATCACAGGACATAAAAGAACAGCTAAACAGCAAAACAGTCATAAGCAGGGAACCACCAACTCTTCACCCTCACAATGAAATCAAAGAGATAAAAAATTAACAAAGAAATATCAGAGTAGGGACGAGGGAGGTAGAATAAGTGCTTCAGTGGAATAAGTGCTTCCCTGGCAAGTGCAAGGAGGGCCTGAATTCAATCCCCGGTTCTGCCAAAAAAAAAAAAAAAAAGAAAAAAAAGAAAGAAAGAAATATCAGAGTAAAACCATACCACTAAACAAATGGGCTTTACTATACTATAGACAAGGTGAACTGTACCAAAAAAAGACAAATGAAATGTGCAGAATCATCCAAGACAAAAAAGGATGGATTATAAGTCCATACTGACAGGGTTTGATGGTGCCGCAGCAAAGAAACAGATAGAAGGGAAAAGGGCAAGGGGCTTTACTACAAAGAGAAAGGGGCTTCATTATCTTAGAGGACATGGAGAGAATCTGGGGATGATGAGAAAATCTCTGAATTGGAACAAAGGGAGGAAGAGGCTTTTATGGCCTTTTGCCTTGGTGGAGTTTGGGGGGGATGTTTAGATAGACCTGAGGAGCTGACTGGAGCCTTCCCTGAGGCAGTGGGAAAGGTGCAAGGCAGTTGCACCCTTGGCTGAGTTAGAGAAGTGGGGAGATGGTCTCTGGGAAGATAAGATGTTGTTTTAAGGACTTCAGCCATATTGGATGATCACCATAGTAATTCAGCAATTCATACTAGGGCCAGAACCTATCATATACAACAGCTCCTAAGTCCAAATAGTCTTTTAACAGGAATATCTGTATACATTTTTTTAATCCACAGTGCATAGAACTTTTTCCAAAGCAGACCATATATTAGGCATACTTACATAAGTAGAAAACAACGAAAATAATCCCCTGCATACTACTGAATCACAGGATGAAACTAGAAATCAACAGCAAAAGAAACCACACAAATACATGAAGATTAAAACATTACAGTAATTGATAGGTAGGTCATGGAAGAAGTTAAAGAAAACATTTAAAAAACTTCCTAAAATCAAATAACAGTGAAAGCACAACATGCCAGAACTTGTGAACACATCACAACAGTAGAAAAATCCTAGCTAAAGAGCTCAATTATGTATCACAGAGCCTAGAAAAACAAGAGCATTCCAAATCTGAAAATAATAAAGGAAAAAATGTATAAAAATCAAAGTAGAAAGTAATGAAATTGAGAAAAAAAATTACAAATAGAATAATCTGTTCTAATGGTGTTTGTAAATAGGATCTCAAGTCCGCATCTTGTATAGCAATTAACCAC
>NDGM011188935.1:0-14895 GCA_002564305.1 Octomys mimax
TGTGTGTGTGTGTGTGTGTGTGTGTGTGTGTGTGTGGCAGGTCAGTCTGCCTTCCTGGAATCTAAGCACTCACAGGTTCGGGACCATGGCTGTGGGCTTCTGGGTGTAGCTGCACATCCCTATATACCTCTCATCTTGGGGTCCTCAGGCCCCAAGAATCGATCTTGGAGGAGGTGACACCCTGTAAATTCAGGGCTGATTGATCCCGTCTAGCAGGGACCTGGACATACAAGTCATCTGAGGGACAGCACAGCCCTGCATAGAGCTGAGGCAAGATCCAGCCCCGGACTTACAGCAACACAGGACGTGACACCACGGTGAAGCTTTGCTGTTTGTTCTTAGTCATCTGTCGGGCATCTGTGGCCCAAGTGAAGTCGTGGCTCATAGGGAATGTGGCTTTTCAGTCCCAACCATCCCAGAAGAAAGCACAAATGATTTTAATGAGCAGCAAGCAAGCAAAGGCCCAGGGGTCTGGCCACTCTTCCCCAGGGGCCCTGCCTGTATCATGACTGTCAATGATCAGACCTCCTAATGTCTACCAAGTAGGCATTTTTGAGGGGAAGACCAGAAATCGGCAGGTTTACATTCATAGACTATGAGAATCACTGGCTTTCACCACTTTTTGGATGAGAAAATAGTTTTTATCCCTCACTGTGACATGTGTGCTTCAAAATCCTCTTTGGAAGGCTGCCCCTGTGCTGAGTGGAGTTCCAGGAAGCCCTTCGCTCTGTGTCCCCAGGGGGCGACGGGGAGCTCAGCCGGAGCACAGTTCTCTCCTCGGGTGTCAGAGGCTGTGTTTTCCCCAGGGCGAGAACCTGAGTGTGGAGAGGTGGCTGCTGCTGCTGCTGCCGGAAGCCGAGAGCTCCAGAGCAACCCTGCACTGAGGGTCGGCCAGGCAGCTGTCCACACTGCCAGGCTTAGCGGCCGTGACCACAACACAAAGTGGCACAGCCGGTGAGAAGCGAGAGAGGAACCAGGAGTTCTCCTGATGTGAGAGGGGGGTAAAAGGGTGTTGCACTGGAGTGAAGCCAGCGATCTGCTTCAGGCTTCCTGCTGATTCGGGTTTAAGTCATCCATGTTGGCTGTTAAGGGGCTTCCACTACTTTGATCACTGTAGTTCTTTCAGCTAAATAGCTGCTGTCCACACCAGTTTCCGTGAGCAAGATGAAAAGCAGATTGGAGGCAATGCTGGACGGCACAGGGTGCGGAGTCAGCCCGGCTCCTGCGCCCAGGCACGTGCAGGGCAGAGTGTGCCGTGGTTGTGTTCTGCCACTCGGTGTCTTGAGCCCTCCTGGCTGGAGCAGCTCCCTGGCTGAGACGCAGACGCTCCACCTGCTGGCCAGAGGGTTTCGGCACCTCTGCCAGCCCACGGGGTTGTCCGGCCCCTGCAGCTGGGGAGACAGAGGCAGAGCATCACTGTGTCCCGAGCTCTTGATTCCATGCTGGCTGTGAGTTCCCGGAGCTAGGAGAGACGCAGCTTCTAAATCAAGACCCAAATAAGTGCCACAGTCTCATGAACGCTGTTAGCATAATTGGATTCAAGGTTTCATGAAAAGCCTTCTGAAATTTTGAATTTTTTTAAATGTTTTGTGTATTTATCTGTCTGGTACAGGGTCTTGCTGCACAGCTCAGACTTGGAGTGATCCTCCCATCTCAGCCTCCCCAGCACTGGGATTACAGGTGTGCACCACCACGCCCAGTCTCAGTGGCAGTCTGGCATGCTGTTTCCGGGTGCTTGCACTTGCCAGGCAGGTGCTTAGACTGCTGAGCTATCTCCCCATCCCTGACTTTCTGAAATTTTAAAGATGCAAAGTAATTAGAAATACATCTGAAAACTCACAGAAGTGAAAATATTTTTAAAGCCTTAGGAAGAAAATGGGTTGAAAGCAATAGCAATGGCGGCACCAGACACAGCGATGTGTCCCAGACTCACTCCCCAGCAGCTTGTGGCTTCTGAGAGGGCAGTGGGCAACTGCCTCTCTGGACCCTAAAAGTGTCTTCATTTCTGGAAGTGATATGCTCATGCCTGGCTCCAGGGGTCATTTTCAGCCGTAAGTGAGAAAGTGGACTTCAGTGTGACTTTAGCGGAAGGAGCAGCGTGTGGGTGTGGCAGTCCGTCCCTCACTCCTGTTTACCTCTCAGTGATGAAAGTGAAGTGACAGACAGCTATGGTGTAAAAGGGAGACAGAAGCTCGTGGGCGTGACTAGAGACCACAAGACTGGGAAGTGCTCAGATGACGTAAAATAATGATGCAGTGGATTTAAAGCATAACCATTAGGGATTTGCTTAATTAAAAGAGGCCAAAAGAAAAACCACTATGATTTACAAGGCCCATCCAAATTAGCCACATTTAAGAGCTAAGGGCCAGGGAGATAGCTCAGTAGCATAAGTGCCTGCCTGGCAAGCACAAGGTCCTGAGTTCAATCCCCAGAACCACAAAAGATAAATAAATACATAAATAAATAAATAAATAAAGAGCTAAGCAGAAAAGAAAGCTCAAACACAGAAGCATTAGCATAAAATCAGAAAACAGGCTTTGAACATTTTATTTATTTATGTATTTATTTTTGTTTCTGTTTTTGAGACAGGGTCTCACTATGCAATTCAAGCTGACTTGAGCTCCCTTTGAAGCCCAGGTTGGTCTTGAACTCACAACAGTCCTCCTGCCTCAGCCTCCCAAGTGCTAGGATTATAGGCATGTGCCACCATGCCCAGCTGGGATACAAATTCTTAAAGCAAAACATATATAAAACTTTAAATGAACCTCATGTATGTGCATAGAAAAGTAACAGGAAAATACACATGCAGATGTACATCAAAGGTGAAGGGGAACTATGATTTTTTTTTTGTATTTTTGCCATTTGAGGCAAGATTATTTCTTACTTTGTTAAAAGAAAAAAATCATATTTATAATTTTCCAGGTTTAAAAATATGGCACACAAGGCAGGCAAGATAGCTCAGCGGACTAAGCGCCTGCTTAGGCAAGTGCAGGGAACCACGGTTACACTCCCAGTACCACATGCTGTGCCAGCCCCGTCCCCGGGTGTCCTGAGCCAGCCACTGAGTCCAGGCATGGTGGCGCACGCCTGTAATCCTGGAGAGACTGAAAACGGGGATCACTAGGAGTCCCAGTGGCACAGTGAGACCCTGTACCAAATACATTGAAAAAGAAAAAAAGAAAAGAAGTGGTACGCATCCCTGAGAACAAATGGGAAGCGTAGTAAACTACTGTTGTATGATAACGGGTCGTGGCAACATTAAAAATATAAACGTGTGCACATATGCAGGCCGACGCACATGTTCATGTGTGTGGAAGGCGTTTTTAGGGCATGGTATACTCAGAAATTGCTTGTAGCATTGGAGTTAGGAGTATCATCTATACAGACACGTACATCTCTTATCTTCTGGGTGTGGGTCGAGAAGGACCATCAAATTATTCTTTTGTCTAAACAGATAAATGTGATCTTTATGAATTTGTATAGATTAAGTCAACACAGATAATGTCCATAAATAAAATACCTTCAGTCATTCTTCCCCCCAGTGGTATATGTTCTAGAGCCCCCACTTCAGAGACAGAGTGACGTGCAGTGTGTCATCACTGGGTATATTAAAAGAAATCAATACCCAGCGCGGCTGGATGTGCCGGCGCCCGGAGTGCGAGCGCAGCTCACACTGACCCAGAATCCCAGAGCGGTGAGACGGCCCGTGTGGGTGGGAGCCGGCGCCGGGAGCGGAGCAAGCCGTGAAAGCTGGGAGTTGCTGTTTCTCTCTGTGGAGCTGGCAGCTCTGCAGCTCAAGGGAGAGTAGAGCCAGTGAACTGAACGAAGTAGCCTCAGCTTCCCAGCCACAAGTATTTTATGGCAAACGTGCAGTCAGGTGCTCCAAGTCTCAGGACTTGCCGGCATCAGCTGCGGCGCAGCGCTGGGTCGGTTGTGGGACCAGCTGGCTTCCCGCTGTGCTGACGCGTCTTCTGTTGCGCCGCGCACTCTGCAGCCGCTTCCTTAGCCACCGGCGAAGCGCTTTGTAGTTAACGCCTGTGATGAGGCGGTCAGTGTGCGAGAAGGCGGCGGTCTCACGTCTGCACTGCAGCTTTTGCACACGCTGTGCTGGGGCAGCCCACAGTGGCAGCACCCGCAAGCATTTCAGGAGCTGGCTCTCAGAGTGCTCCAGGCCCCCTGGGAGGCAGGAGCGTGCCCGGGTCGCTGCAGTTCCTCACGGTGTGCTAGAGCTCGCTGGTGCAGAAGGGCATGTGCGGCTGGGGATCGCATGCTGCGTGTGTCCCGTGTGACGCAGAGCACGTCACGAGCCTGCTAAGAGCCAGTCGCTAAGGACAGCGCCCGGACCTCTGATGAGGGCCCGTGAGGAGCGCTGGGAAGCCGAGCCTGGCATTCTTCCCCCACGCGGGCCGGAGCAGGAATTGCTTTAAGTGATGTTTAATCCTCAGCTGAATCTGGGCAGTCTGATGAACTGAGTCTGAGCGCAGTGTCCCTCCACCCTTAGAATCGCATACCTTCATAAACGGGGAGTTTTAAAAATCGCGGCTCCAAACATCCCTAATTTCTTAATTTGGTAATGAAGAAGCTGTCTTCTGCACGAAGGCAACTCACACAACATTTCTTTTCAAAAGGTTTTGAGATGGCCAGATTAAGGAAAGGAGTAAGCTCTTGCCTCCAGCTTGCAAAGGGTGTGAGGCAAGACCTTACCGCCGTCCTCCGGGAAAGTGCCGGGACAGCTTTGCCGGCAGTCCTGTGTGTTCTGGTTTTCTTCCTGGTGCTGGTGCTTGCTCCCAGGCCTCTGTTCTGGCTACGCCCCCGCCCTTTCCCGTATCTGGGTGCAGGGTCTCCTTAAGTTGCAAGCAGCCCAGGGGAGCTCCAGCCTCCGGCCTCAGCCCCAAGTGCTGCACGCAGGCCCACCTGCCTGCCAGCCCGAGCACCCGTTTTCAGAGGCATACACCAAGGATTTGAGCGTCTCGTTAGGTTAGGTTCTGAAATGATTTCTGCTCAGCCTCAGACAGTGCCGAACAGCGCAGGTTTGGACTTCCGCGGGTTAGTCTCGTCACCTGTGGTGACGTCTTCTCCAAGCGTGTGAGAAATGCAAGGCACTGTAGTGACAGGTTCATAGCGAACTCTCCTTCCTTCACTTTTCCCTCTGTTCGGCTCACTCTGAATCCCTGAATTCCTCAGCTACCATCTCGTAAAATATACCATTTCCCCTCTTCTTTAAGAGGAATTTTCCCCTGGCTTTGGAGAAGGGCAGAAACATGGGTGCCAGGGTCTCTGAGTTGCTCGGCTGAGGCCTGCTGCCCTGCCTGCCCCCTGCCCTGCCTGCCCCCTCCCTGTCCTGCCTGCCCCCACCTGCCCCCTGCCTGCCCCCCCTGCCCCTTGCCCCTGCCCTGCCTGCCCCTGCCCTCCCTGCCCCCTCCCTCCCACCCCCTCCCTTCCTGCCCTGAACCCCTGTGCTCCCTGACCCCCCGCCGGCATCCTCCTCCATGCCCTGCCCCCTCCCTCCTTGCCCTGGTGCACAGGGTGCTGCCCGATGCCCACGTAAGGTTTCCAGGTAGGGCACGCCTTCTGTCCTGCAGTCCCCTTGCCCAAGGCCATCCTGGGTCCAGGAGGACTGGCCTCTGGCCTCGCTCAGTTCGTCCTCAACTTGCATACACTTCTCCAAGCCGTGGCCCAGCTCGGCGTGGCTGGGTGCCATCAGTGTAACAACCACGCCAGGGAAAGGGGGAGAAGCTCCCCTGCCCACCAAGGGCAAGCGTCCCTCCTCAGGGTTTGCCACTTCCCTGCCAGAGCTCTCTCCTGCCTTCCGTTCTTTTGTGCAGCCCAGAAGGGGGGACCTGGCTGGGTGGGACCTGCAGTCCTGGGTCCTGGAGGAACCTCCACACTGATCTCCAGTGCTTGTACCAGTGTGCGCTCCACCAACAGCGGAGAAGGGTTCCTTCTTCGCCAAGTCCCCTCCAGCATGTTGTCGGCTGACAGTAGCCGCCCTTCCTGGGGAGCAGTGGAAGGTCATGTGGTTCTAATTTGCATCTCTTGAATAACCGGTTATGTTCAACAGTTTTCCATATATTTACGTGCTCTTTGCATGTCTCCATTGGAGACGTGTGTATTGACTTCAGATCCCCATGTTCGGACTGGGTCTTTGGAGTGGACGGGTTTGTTTTCTCAAGTCCTTCATTCTTACCAGGCCGAACTGAGCAGGGATCATTTTCTGGCCTGAAGGGTGGACAGAGGGCTTCGGGGCACGAAGCAGCCTGAAGCATTCTGGCTCTATAGTCCACCCGACACCGAGTGTGAGTCACCTGCACCCCAGCACCCCACGAGCTGAGAAGGCCTACGTAAGCTCTCTGCCTCCAGTCCTTACCAGTCCAGGCGTTTGTGGCAGTTCCCGGGTCAGAGCTGCCACCATAATTTTCGGCCTTCTGTGTGGCCTCAGTTTGTATGGAAGGCTGGGAGAATCACCGGAGACCGGGCAGTGGTGGGAGGAGCCTTCCAGGGGCTTCCGATCCGCTGGGTGCTGGCGGTTGGGGCCCTGCAGAAGCAGAGGGTCGGTGTCGCTCCGAGCCTTGTCACTGAAGCCTTGTGCTGTGGGTCCTCAGAGACCGGAAGAGGCCCCATGACTAGAGTAGATCTGTAAATTTGCTGACCAGAGGAAAGCAAGAAAGGGAATTCAGGCAGCTGGTGCCAGCACAGCGGGCACAATAAACTGTGCAATTTATGTAGCAACACAAAATGAGGCGTGTCTCCTTTTAAAACTGGACCTTGGGAGGAAATTGGCACTGGGCCCTTAAGAATGCTAATATGAAGCTCTTCTTCTCAAAAAACTTATGGGGCAAAATCGTCCTATTATTTGGCCTTTCCTCTTCTTCGGTGAGGTAGGATGTGGAAGCCTGAATAACAATTGCACTAAAAGCTGCTCCCGTTTTCTCCCGCAAAGGGTCAGAGCCACGGGACATGGCTACGTTAAGAGCTGTGACGTGTACGTGGGGTAATTTGCTTAGGTTGTCTTAACTCTAGGCTGGTGTTTGAATTAAATAAACATATTGTGTGCTGGGGATTTCCCTGGCCCCCTAAACTGTCTCCCACCCCCTGAGCTGCAAGCAGTCGCTTCACCTTTCCTTGGGTCCTGGTGTCGTTTGCAGTGCTCAGGGTCTGCCTCCCATAAGGGCAAGTCCTGACAGGCTGTGCCAGAGGACTGGGGCAGCCAGGGGCATGGGGTTGGGCTGCGCACCCTGGCATCCCAGCCCTCTTGGGCAGCTGAGGCAGGAGGATCCAAGTTCAAGCCCAGGCTGAGCAGCTTAGTGACTTAGCAAGACCTTCTCTTAAAATAAAAAATAGTGGGGTGCAGCTCAGTGGTAAGCCCTGGGTCCCAGCGCCTGCACTCACACCGTGAGCAGGGACAGGCGGAGAGACGGAAGCTTGGCGTCTTCATTGCTAAGGTGTCACAGTTCTCCTTTGCTGTTCATGAAACTGAGAACCTCTGCTAACTCACAGAGACACGGCCAGGAGGCGCAGGGCCGCCCTCCACCTGGGTGTGGCCCCCTGCACTTCCTTGCTTCTATTTTACATTGGGGAAAAAAGTTTAAAAACTATGAAGGCCTTGTTTAGATTAGGATTGTAATGATGAACCCCTGACACTCCCCGTCCTTGCCTCCCGTGGGAAGCACAGACCATGGTGGACACTGCCCAGGTGCCAGAGATGCCCAGAGTGCAGATAGAGCAGGCAGATGCTGACATCCGGGGCACACGGGGCTGCCCACCACTCGAGGAGTGGACACAGCCAGTGCTGGGCGCCGCTGGAGCTGAGCTGGTCTCAGGCTCACCTGGGCAGGGCGTCGTTCAAAACAGGAAAGAATGCTGACAGCCAGAATGGTTTTGTGATGTTGTGCCTTTCTTGTCAAAAAACAGGACAGGAAGACCAAGTTCTGGTGCTGTTTTTTAGCATTTACGGTGTCTTCTAACTTTGAAAAGGCTGCACCTAGGATAAGATAGAGGAAACTCAGCAGCTATCATGACTTCCTTAAAGCAGGCGACTCTTGGCTTGCCTTCTGGCCTCTGTAGTCTTGGTCCCCTACAATCTGTGAGAGCTCCAGGGAAGATGGAACTAAAGACAGACAGCAGGAGGCGGCTGCATAGGCCCTGATTCTAGCTCTTCAGGAAGGGGAAGCAGGAGGTCCCAAGTGTAAGTCCTGCCTGGATGATGTAAATGATGCACTGAGCCCCTGATTCAAAATAGTGTTGTAGGTTCAATCCCTGGTTCTGAAAATGAAAACAGAAAGACAAATAAAAATCAGAGAGCAGAGAGAACCAGCCAGTGATACAATGACTATGCGGATTGGCTTTGAAGTATACTACATGCGGGAAAATTACGCTTGTCCCAAAAGAAGTAAATTTCATATAATTAAAAATGTGCCAGTAAATCTTACCCTGGAGCATGAGAATGATTACAGTCTGAGACAAAAAGTGCGCCTCAGTTGTGGCCTGCACTCCAGAGGCAGCTCGGCGCTTGGGCGGCCTCAGAAAATTCTGAAGAGTGTGAAGCTGGGCTTTTTCCAGTTCAAGCACGTGTGAATTCTGCTTTAACTTGCACCAGCTGATGTGGGAGAGGAAGCCCAGGGCAGAGGCAGCAGCCCTGGGGTCTGACGGGGTGGGTGGGCAGGGCCCGGCCTGACCAAAGGCAGTGTGCACAAAGCGGTTTTGAAAGCAGGGACTCGCTTTCCTACTCCAGCACTTTCTAAGCTTTTATTTCACACCAGACATACCTGGTGTCAGGTCTAGTGCTCTGGCTGTTTAGGAATAAGTGTCATCATTTTGTTGCCTTCTTCTAAAATTTTTCCCATCAAATGATTCCCTGTCCCAGAGCCTCTCTCTGAGGCCTCGGCAGAACATGTGCTTAGTCTTAGAGCGCCTGTGCTAAGGGCTGGCAGGGACCGTCCCTTTCCAGCAGGACTGTTGTGAGGGCAGAGCGGTCGCCCTTGTGCCACCGAGCACCTGCCCGGCTTGGACTCAGGCTCACTCCAGACCCACTCGCCGGGCTCTCAGTCCCTAGGTTCCCGGCTCTTGCGAGCACTGTGGACACACACAGCCCCCCTCCAAGAGGCCAGACACTGACCACCATCACACGGCCTGACGGAAAGACAGGAAGGCAGACCTCCTGGATTTCTCCCTACAGTGAACTCCTGAGAGGTGAATTTTTGCCACTGCCATTGTAGAGCCAAGCCTGATTTAGCCATTCTCCCACTAAGGCCGAGAAAAACACACTTTGTGTCTCATCACATTCTTTCACTAATAAAACATTTAGTATGTCATGACTGGATAGGATATATGAAGAAAGAGTCGAAGTGGCGTTTAAGGATACCCTCCCCAGTCTTGGAGGTCCTTTTCTCTTCATTTTTGATCTTACTGGGATGCATGAAGTGCAGCCGGAAGAGCTGATCTGAGCACACTGCCTGTGTGGGCCCCTCCTGTCCTGACTCTTCTCCTCCTGGGCGGGCCTCCTTTCCCCAGGGAGTCGCCCTGCTTCCTGGTACCTGGCTTTGCTTCCTCCATTAGTTTATGTTTTGGGTTCTCTTCAGAGAAGCGCGGATATTTCATTGATAGCAAAGACGCTTCCTGGGTCCAAATGTTAGGGGCGGAGCCCGGCCTCCTCTGGAAGTGCCGCCCCCGCCCGGCCGGCACTGGAGGAGAGGGCGGCTGTCCTGCAGCCCTGTCCGCTGCAGCCCTCAGATGGAGCCTGTGTTGCCGCGCCAATTCAGGGCAGCCGCGTGGCCGTAGGGAATGATCTCCAGGGAGCTGCTGAGGCACGCACCTCGGGATCTGCGCCTCCCAGCGCTCCAGCCGCCCGCGGGGCGACGGCATTGTCTGAAAACAGACCCCAGCGCGCTCCGGGACTGAAATACTCTGTATGTGTTGTTGTTTGCAGTGCATGCCAAGACATTCATGAGCAGCAGAGCCAAGCTGGCGAGCTAATTAAATATTATATGTGTGTGTGTTTAAAACAGCGTAATAAGGAGCATTGGAAATCTTCAAGATGAGCGAATATCTTATAACTTCTTCCGCAGGTGCGAGGATAGCTACAAGCCATGGACTTTCTGTCCTGCTTCTTGTTTGTGGCTTTGTGAAGGGTGCTTTGCTTTAATCTAAAGTGCTGACTTTTTTCCAATATCACTTTCTCTTCTTAAAGCAAAGAGCAAATCGCCTGTAATACCTACGGAGCGGACAGCAAAGTTGACCCTAAACTCCAAGCACCACTCAGCACCCTCTGTACTATAGTTACCTACACCAGGAGCTCCTGCTTCGGAAGCGTAAAGGAGGAGGCTATCCCACGCTTCGTTCCTAATGTTTTGTTTGGCAAATCGCTGATCTTTCATTCCAAGAGCATTAGTGTGCCGCGGTAGGACCTTTTCTAATAGCAAGGCCTGTTTTTCCCCTTTTCTTTCGGCGAATAACATCCCCACCGCTCTGACTGTTCAGGGGCTGGCCAGGCATCGCATCGCGACTTCTACTGTGGATGCCCCTGAGTTCCTCCCAAGCGGCCCACTACCAGCACAGGAAGCCAGCAGGAACCTGGTTGGCAGGACAGAAACCATCATCTGACCGCGCCCTTCCGGGGCAGGGACACGTCGTCAAGGCTGCGAGTGAGCAAGGAGGCCTGTCTCAAGGAGTCATCACCGGAAGGTTTTTTTCCACCTTTTTCCTGGATGTTTTTCCTCTTTTCCCGATCCCAGCTCTGGATCCACAGTGGGGAGCCCGATCGCGGCCAAGCCCTGTCTGTCGCGGGAGGTCTCTATGACTACACTTTGAGTGCTGTATGTTTCGATGTATTTTAATTCATTTGGCGATTCTTGTACATGCAGACCTCACGAATTCTGTAAATTGCTTATTATAGTACATGTGCTATAACTTCAAAGTAGACAGACTCCGAGCCTCACGCGAGCCAATTCTTATCATTCTGTATACAGATATATACATACAGATATCCCTGTGTTGGGCCACCAACCAACTTCTTTTGATAAAGCATTTGTTTTTCATCTGTAACCCATGTATGCTGTGTCTCGTGGTGGCGCCTTCAGCTTCGCAGCTTGGCAGCCTCAGATGGTCTCTGTCGTCCTCTGCTTACTACTGAAAGTACATACTCAGAACTCTGCTCGTCCCTGATAAATGGATTAATTTTGCTGTGTGTATGCTATGCTGGAATTTGCCATGTTCCTTTACATCTGGTGTTCGCTGATGTCAGAGGGCTCTCCTGGGGGAGAACACGCTGGCGGTCTTGTGCCTGTCGTCGGCGCTAGAAAGTCTGCCTCCAGGCCGAGGTGGGAGGGGAGTCAGCGCCCTCGCTGCCTGAGTTCACAGGAAAACCTTTCTCGCTATGGCTAAAATATGCTGCTTCCTTTGACCTGTGTGGATTTTTGTAGCTTTGCCATTCTGTTATTTGCTGCTAATTATATTTCAATGTCTCCTAATTAAAAATTAAAATTTGGTTGTTGGCTAAATACAGTATGCAAATGATGGCTGCAGATCTCCTCCCGAAGATGTTCATTCAGTGTTACGAGGTGGCAAATTAGGACTGCAGCGTCCCACCCTTGTTTCTGGCTTTATGATCATTCAGGCTATTTTATGTGCAACCTGTATGTTAGTCTGGCCGAGAAAGACAGAAGTATTCGTGTGTGGTGAGTACAGCAAGGGGGCCCGGAGGAGGCAGCCGGCTCGCTGCCCTTCCAGAGAGCACTCCGCTTCCTTCCTGGGAGGAGCCGGGCGCCGGCCCGCACGGGGTGTCCTCCGGGCCTGCGCCCGGCGGGAGTGGAGGCCTCCCTGGTGCAGAGGCACATGCGCTGGCCGCCACGCTCGCTTGCAGCAGAGTGTATATTTTCATAATATTCTTGACATTCTCTTCTGAGAAAGAATATTTCATGCTGCATTTATTTCTTGCCATTTTTCTTGTTCATTTGATTTATTGTTTTGGTCTAATGAGAAAAATAAATAAAGGTTTTGATTGCGCTATTTTATTAACCTAGGAATGTATTTTCTTTCAAAGATTAATACCTTTAAATGCCTAGCATAGTAAGATAACTGCCATCCTCAACTGTCTCAGCTCAAAGGATTGCTTACATTAAAACCTCAGAGTTCTGCCTGGATTCAGTCCAGCTGGGAAAATGTGCCCTGTCGCAGGCGTCCACTCGAGCTCACGAGGTGAGGGCCTCCGTGCTGAGCGCACGGACTGGCACCCCAGTCGGCACTCCACTGGGACAGGGCTGGAGGCGGAAGCAGACGAGCACCCGCGAGACTCACCGTGCCGGTGCCCAGATAATGCCTCCTGCCGGCCAGCGTGCTGCCCGCTGCAAGCCGCCGGCCACTCTGCAAGCAGACGCAGCATGCCGTGTGTCCGCGCAAGCTCAGAGAAGTGGCGTGGAGTCACACGCGCTAGAATGGAAGTGTGACACATGAAGGAGGGCATCTAGGTTTGCGCTTGATGTTCTGGTCCTGGGGTGATGACTGTATGTTATGACTATGGGAATGAATAAAGACTAAATATAATTGATCTGGCTTCTCAGCCTGTTTCCAAGGTTTTGCGACATCTTTCAGAAGACAGAATCATTGAAAGTTGAAATTGGTTACTTGAGTTCAAGCCAGAGCCTTTCCTTGTTCTTTGTTCTCTCTTAGTTCTCTGTCTCTCCCTCTCTCTGTCTCTGTCTCTCTCTCTCTCCCTCTCTCTCTCTGTCTCTCTGTCTCTCTCTGTCTCTGTCTCTCTCTCTCTCCCTCTCTCTGTCTCTCTGTCTCTCTCTGTCTCTCTCTCTGTCTCTGTCTCTCCCTCTGTCTGTCTCTGTCTCTCTGTCTGTCTCTGTCTCTGTCTCTCTGTCTCTCTCTGTCTCTCTGTCTCTCTGTCTCTGTCTCTCCCTCTCTCTGTCTCTCTGTCTCTCTCTGTCTCTGTCTCTCTCTCTGTCTCTCTGTCTCTCTCTGTCTCTCCCTCTGTCTGTCTCTGTCTCTGTCTGTCTCTCTCTCTCTGTCTCTCTCTCTCTCTGTCTCTCTCTCTCTGATGTATAGACTACTTACAAATGCAAATGAAAGTACTTGAGGGTGGAGTAAGCCAAGTTTCCCCAAGGCAGAGGCTCTTAATCAGATTAGTCAATAAGCTTGATAGAGCCTTTAGGCCCGGTGAACTTACAGTAGCAGTCCCATGCCCTTGCACAGTAAGCCAGTGTGGTGGCTCTTTCTGGGATGCTTGCACTGCACTAGGGGTCATCAGTGGCCTTGAGATGATTTGATGAACACAGTCTAATGTGTGTACGATGCGTGCAGGTCTCATAGCCTTCCGTAGAAGAGATGGGACCGTCCAAAAGGATCCCGGGTCAGCTGCATATCTGTGCTGTACGTATGTGCATTTGTCTTATGGATATGGTCCTGCACATTAATTGATTCTGAAAATGATTTACTGCTCATTTGCTGGCCTGGGAAAAGAATACTTAGATATGAAGACCTGACCTATATGTTTCAACTTATTAGCCTCAAATTTCTTGGAAGCAAGATGTTTTCAGGTAAATATATTAGGACAACACACACACACACAAACACACACACACACACACACACACACACACACACAACAAAACATTTTAAATCCAGGAAAAGTAGCTTTTAAATTTGCTGTAGTGTGGAATAACAGACATGGAGTGATGCTTGGTGGATTCTGGCCCAGATGCTCATGGGAGTTTTCAAGAGAACACACAGCTGCCATTCAAACAAGTGAGCCTGGCACTGACCCTATGTGAAAGACAAGCTGTCGAGTATGAGTGAGTGCTGGTTTGTGTACAAGAGGTCATTATAAGGAAAATGCACTCTTTCTGAGCTAATACATAACTAGTGTAGCTTGGAATCGAGACTGCAGCTACGAAGCTGTGTGCACCTAAATTCAAACAGGAAGCCCAAGTGGCTTCATTTCTGGAGCTGCTCATTGAGGAAAGGGACATCCAGTCAGTGGGGACGAGGACCTGTCCTCCTTCCAGGCATGGAGAATTCCCTGGAAAGCGGCTGCCTCCCTGGAAGCGTGGTCGCGCGTGGGGCAGGACCTTCGCTGGGCTGCTCCGCCCCCGGGCGTGAGCTGTGCTGTGGCAGCTCTTCCACCAGCCTTTGCCACCTGCACCTCAGTCACCCAGCAGCCACCTTCAGGAGTGGAGGAACTGTCGCCGTGCCCGCATGCATGTCTCTGCCCCTTGTGTCCTTTTTTAGTGGTTCCCAAGCCCAGAGGGTAAAGCCGGCAGCGTGGACCGGCAAAGGGAAGCCACAAGTGCTTCCTGGACTGCAGACGACCGGCTGCCAGGGTTCTCGTCAGCGTGGGTGGGTGGGTGCAAGGGCACACAGTCCAAGCAGGCCCCCAGCCCACGGAAGGCTGGCAGGACACCCTCGGGGAGCCACATCTGCTGCATGTTCAGGGGTGCAGAGGCTGGGGGGCAGAGGCGACCTCCAGACACCGTCAGAAACACGGTGACTAAAAAGGTGCAGGGGAAAAGGTACAGCGTGACCCATAGATTATTTTTTCAAAAGCTCCACAATACAAATCCCAGAAGTCAGTGAATTCAAGGGACAGAATTTCAAGGGAAGGAATCATGATAGATTGATTTTATACTTAGATTATATTTTCACTGTTAAAGAAATAAAATCATTTTGAGGTAAACAAGGCCTAGTAAAAGTTGACTACACACTATTTTTAAAAACTGCTACCTCTATCCCCCAACTGAAAAAGGAAATTAAGCATAATACAAAGTGTCTACTATGTGGGTTCAGAAATTGTGTTAAATGTAAGGAATACTGGAGTATTTTATATATATATATATATATATATATATATCTTCCCAAACAATACTTACCCTTACTTTGTAAATGTAATGTAATGTTTTG
>NDGM011188938.1:0-10694 GCA_002564305.1 Octomys mimax
GGAGTCCTCACTATGAAGGCGCTGAGCTATCATCATTAAACAGACACAAAGCCACCTTCTTTGGACCTGGTCTCCGGGTGTGCTTGGGTCACAGGCAGAGCGGGTCCTCTCCTGCTCAGTTGCACGTCTGTCCATCTGTTCAACCAACAGCTGCCAACTCCTGCCCAGAAACTGCTGATCAGGCCAGAACGGTACCCCTCAGCACAGGCCCTGTGAGCACTTGGAGACCCTGAGCGGTGCCCCCTCTCCATTTTCTCCACATGTGGAGACTGAGGTCCAGGGAGGCACAGAGGGGCCCTAGGTTGACCTGAGCAGGCCCCAGCTCTCAGCCACCCACTGTTTCCCTCTCCTGGGCCATCTCGGACCAGCCCTGGGCCAGTGTGGAAAGAGCTCAGCAGGACAGGGGCCAGGCCACTCTCAGGAGAGCTGCGGGCACCACTGGGGGGAGGGGGCCCAGCCCCTTGTTGCCCTTCCTCATGCACATGATATTATCTCTGGCCTGGGCTCAGCCCTGGAGCAGGATGCGGCTTTCAACACCTCCCTCCCCTTGGACAAGCGAGGGGCTTTTGGAGTTTCTCACGCATGGATGGAGGGTCTGGCCCTGGACAGAGGAGGCCCCTACCCTGCACAGCCAGGCATCACACAGCCACAGGGCCCCAGGGGCGGGGCAGGCGTGGCTCTCCAAAAAGCCCCCTTCCTTTCCTCTCCTCTGTTGTCCGTAATCCTGGGCTCCTGTTCAAGGAATTCTCCACCCGTGTGTTAGTGATTTATTTAGACTCGGCTCATCCCATCCGCCCAGCGGGTGACAGACCCCCACTCTCCCGCCCCTCACTCAGACCCTGGCAGTTTTCATTTCCAGCCCGGCAGGCCTGGCCCTGCTCCAGGCTGCTCCAGTTGGTGGGGGGCGTTGTTCTGCTGGACTCTGCAGGCTTCCGGGGCCCCTGGAATCTCACTCCTGGAATCTTGCTCCTGGGGTCCAGGCAGCCTCTAAGGTTCTGAGGCTCAGTCCTGCTGGGAGTAGAGAGGTGACAGGTGAGCTTGAAGACCTGGAGGCAGCTTTCTAGAACCTTCAACCCACCCAAGCAGATGGAAGGCTAGGGACCAAGAGAGAAAGGCTTAGGGAGGCCTTTGAGGTCACTGCGAGCCCCTGTGCTGTGCATGTGCTCCCAGCCCTTACTCAGACTTTCCAACCAGGAGAGGCTCCCTGCTCCTTCTGACAGCCCAGCCACAGGCTCCAGACTGGGGCATGTAGCAGGATCAGCCTGTCTCACCTTCACTCCCTGCCTCCTTCGAGTTCACCCCCAGCTCTCAGGGCAGGCTGCGCTGTTCTGGGTGACCAGCACCCAGTCCCAAGTACAGGGTCTCATGCTCTGTGGAGGCTGGGCCCTGCTCTCTAGAGAGGTACAGGGCACCCTGTCCCCATCCTGCTAGGAGTACGAAGGCACCAGGCTCACGGGGACTGCAGGACGCTACCTACGCTGGTCCCCGCCTCCCCCCTAGACTTGCTGAGCAGCTCCAAAAATGGCTTGCCACCTGATCCTGGCCAGGCCATTGGCCTGCTCTATGTCTGTGTCTTCATTTTGCTCAGGGGTGGGGTGGGGGTTAGAAAAGACAACCAACCAACAGCCACAACCTCCTGTCCCCTACCCTATCAGGCCCTTGGACAGCACCATGTGCCGCGGAGTGCCTGCTGTATCCAAGCCCCTGACACACTTCCCTCACTCA
Source organism: Octomys mimax (assembly GCA_002564305.1). Lineage (NCBI taxonomy): Eukaryota > Metazoa > Chordata > Mammalia > Rodentia > Octodontidae > Octomys > Octomys mimax. The sequence goes on from NDGM011188938.1 coordinate 1,726, forward strand.
AGCTTCAGGGCCCCTGTGAGGTCTCTGTGTGGACTCCCATGTGATCAAATGAAGCTCAGAGAAGCAGAGCAACTTATCAAAGGCCACACAGGAGTATAGGAACGACAGTGTCACCCATCCTGCCTGCTTATGTGACAGGCTGACTGGCTAGAATGGAAGGAGGATCTGGAGCCAGGGAATAGGGGGGCTCTGTCCTCGAGTGCAGGTGAGGCTAGTGGAGGATCCAACAGGGCTGGGGTTTGGATTCAAAGCTCTGTGCTCCCTGGTTCTGGCTGGGTTGGAGGTTCTTGTTGGCCCAGATCTGTGAACTTCTCTGGACTTCCTTCAAAAACCATCCTGGTTCCAGACAGGCAGAGCCTTGCTCCAGGACAGCTTCCTCCATTTTCCCAGAGATACAAAGACCCCAGGTCTCACCCGTGGCATGAGGGGAGTTGGGTGGATGGGCAGAACAGCCTGGTTGGGGCTGGTGGCACAGGCTGGGCATGTGGGTGATGGCAGGTAGAAAGCCAGTGCCGCTCCAGGCCATGGGCTCCTCCACCAGGAGGGATTTGCTGCTGTAAGACTCAAGGATGCTGCGCCGAGCTGCAGCCAGCTGCCCTCAGAGAGCATGGCCCACTTGGCCCACTGCCCCTCCACCTGCCTCTCCTGCATCTGTGAAATGGGAAAGTAACTCCCTCCCCATGTCAAAGTAATACAGTGAAAAAGAAAATCATAATAGGCCTGGAATCTAGTTAAGAACCAGAGAAGGACAGTGGCCTGTTCAAGGTCACACAGCAGGTAGAGCTAACTTGGGGTTGCAAAATCAGTTCTTCTGACTCCAGCCTTCCTGTGACAGACCCTTATGGGTCAGGCTGAGAAATGTCTATATATGCTTCTCTATAGGTCAAATGGCCAGAGTGGGGGAGATCGTAGAGGACTGAAGTTTGGAGAGGACCCAGCTAGCTGTGGGATGCCTGGGAGGGGTGAGCAGAGCCAGCCTGAAGTCACCTGTCTGCCCCTGGGCATTACTAGCCTGGGAGTGGAAGGTGAAGGGCAAGACCTGCCCGCCAGGGAGCAGCTGTGCTGGCCAGGAGCTGTGATAGCACAGGAACCGCAGTGTAGAAGCTCATGAGTCTGTGTCCCAGGCTGGGTAGGGTCCACCCTGCTCTGCCCATTAGCACCCACCCCTGCCAAGAACCAGGACAACACATAGGCACCACACAGGCTGGTGTGGACCAGTTGCCTGGCAGCAAGCCTATACCTGCACCAGTGGGTGACAGCAAGCACCAGGTTCCCTGGGGAAGCCCAGGCCAGCAGCACTCAGGCTGATTCCTAGCTCCCTTCCCATTGGGTGGCTCTGAACCTCACTTGATGGCACTGGGGAGGAGGGGGGCAAAGTTTTGCAAAACAATGACTTCCTTGGGTTTGGGAAGGGCAGGGAAATGATGGGACACCAGGAACCATTTGCTGCCAGCTACAGCAGAGAGGTGTGGAAGCGCAGAACCAGGCTGGGTCATCAGCTCCCTTGGCCTGGGAGGCAGTCTGGCTAGGCCTCTGCCCCAGGAGCCCCTGGGGCTCTTCTGATGCTGACAAGTCCCGTAAGGGGATAGGAGTGGGCAAGAAGTCAGACTGGAAAGCCAGGCTGGGAGGAGAGGGGTTGTGCACAGGTCCCAGGGAGCCCATTGTGTCATGGCACCTCAGCCACTGGACTGTACTAGGGCTCTGTCTCCTTTCCCCATGTATAATTTAGGGAAGGCATGGGGAGGGGCTTCCTGGAGATGGGAAGGGCCTACCAGGGTGGCACTCAGAGCTGAGAATGCTGGGGTCCAGCAGGCCAGCTCCTGGGCAGGGTCCAGCTTCAGGAGGCATTGAGCTTCTGTCCCTGGCTCTTAGTATACCGGTGACATCTGCACCAGGGCCCCTGCGTGCTGCTCTCTGCTCCTGTCCCTATGGGAGGCAGACCTATGGCAGATGGTGGAGACTGTGGGCAGGCTTGTGTCTTAAGCAGTGTTTGCAGAATGATGTTTGATTGTCTCTGTGTAGGCTTGGTGCTGGCATCTAGAGGTAGATCTGGCCCAGCTCTGGAGGTGCCCTGTCTGGGCCAAGGAGGCTGGGGTGGTCTGATGTGGGCCTGTGCCTAGTGGGTTTGACGTGGAGGCCACACATGCAACTTGAGAGCCAAGGGTGAGCATCCTCGCAGCGTGAGTAGCCTGAATTCCTGGACACCTAGGGAAGGAGTCAGCTGGAACCTTGTGAAGTACAGACTCTCGGATCCTAGCCCTGGACTCAAAATCCCTGTGCTTTGATCAAGTCCTGACACACAAAAGTGTGTGTGTGTGTGTGTGTGTGTGTGTGTGTGTGTGTTAGGCAGGGTCTTTCAGCACAGGTGTCACCTCCACTCATCATGTCCCATTGGCTGGCTGCCACACAAGGTCACTGCTAACCCAGTGGACTAGAAGAGATATCCACTGTGCAGCTCACAAATTGTCACTCTCAGAGCCTGCCCTGGCATTTCCTCACCTCCTTTATCAACCAGGAGGAATGGCCAAGGAGGAGGTGGCCCTCAGACCCAGAGAGGCCGCAGGGTGCAGAGGGGGCCCATGCCTGCCATCCAGTCTCTGGGAGCTCCCTGAGGGTGTGCTGTGGGACCGGAGGAACTGGCAGGGCAGGCTTCTATATGTGCCGTGGGGTACAGCTGGTAGCTCTGACTACAAGGGAGTGCCCCCAACACCCCCAGAGTTTGTGTGGTAAGAGCACCTTTGGAAGGATGGGACCCTTGCTGCTGGGCCTCTCTGGTCGTGAAAAGGGAGGTGAGCTGTTGGGCTCACCCTGGGAACCCCACGGGAGCCCAATTATTTACTAGAAACAGCGAGGGATGAATTCTTGGCAGCTTCAGTTCTTGCGAATCAGAGACACAGCTCAGCTCAAGTCTGGTTTTGATCAGCTCCAACGGAACAGACAGCTTGTTAAATGTGAGCTGGAGGGGCCTCGTTTCTGGAGCCCCTGTCAGGGCTGGAAAGCCCCTTGGGGAGCAGTGAGTCCCACCCACCCGTTTTACAGACCAGGAGACAGAGGTCCAGAGAAACTCCCTCAAGGCCGCTGTGGTTGCTGTAGATCCGGGAGCGGGCCGAGCTGGCCGGGAGCTGCGGTGCTTGCGCTCTCTGAGCTGAGCAGTTAGGTCCAGAGCCGTCATCCTGCCATTCAACACCCCGCACCCTCCCGGCCTGCCAGTGTCTCCCCGGATCAATCTGGCTGTTCCACTGGGCATCCCTGGATATGCCTCCTCCTCTGTGGCAGAAAAGACCCCTGGGCACCGGTGTCCTCCTCTATGCATGGGTTACCATGATGTGCACCTGGCGCAGTGACCAGGATAACACCTACCTGGGGCTGCCAGCGAGGGTTCTGTGTGCAGGGCTAGAGTGTGTCCCTTCAGCCTCCCCCGCAGGCCCCTCTGGCCTCCAGCTCTGGTCAATTTGGTCAGTGGACTGGACCAGCTTCCAGCCCCACTTTGTGATGGTTTGATCCACTGTCACCTGCTATGGTCAGAGCCCGATCCCCTGGGAAGCACATCCACTCACACAGGGCCTGGGTCCCCAGCCTGACCCCGAGGCTCCTTTGTCCACATCCAGCCTGCAGGCCACACAGCCTGTCATCTCCCCAGTGCACTTCGAGGCTTTGGTCTCACAACCTGCTCCTGCAGAGCCCACCAAGCCCATGCAGGGAGGCAGGCATCACTTGACGGCACCCCGTTACAGGTGGAGCCCCTGAGGCACAGTCCGTGCTGTCCTTGGTAAGCGGCAACTGGAATTCTGCTGTGCAGGCTCATGTGTTGTGGAGCTTGGCCAAGAAGATTGTAGAGGCCCAGAAAATCCTGGGCTGGGGCTGGAGGAAGTCCAGGGACAGGGTTGTATTTAATGCAAACTTCCAAGGAATTTTCAACTTAGGATGTGACCAACACTCCAAATCTCAGAAGCGTCTCACCTGTGGCCACGGGACACAGCCACCCAGCTCCCTGGCAGCCTCCAGCCCTTGCTTGAGTACCCAGCCCAGAGACAGGCAGCCCCTCCCCCCTCTCACTTTCCTCTTGAGAGCTGAGTGCCCGGCTTCTGGACCACAGGATCTTCCCTCCTGGTGACTTGGGCAGAGGTGTGGGGCTGGGGCTAGACGACGGGGGTATCCCAGTGCAGACTGCTCAGGCAGGGCAAGCAGTCCAGCTCCACCTGTCATGCTGTGTGACCCCACTAAGTCCCTGCCCCTCCTTGAGCTCTCCTGTCCCATCGGGAGGGGGCTGGGGAGATGGCTCAGGGGCGGCTGAGGGGTTTATAGGCTCCCAGCTGGCTTCGTGTGGCCACCATGAGGAGTTGTGGGAATCTTTGGTGACCTTTGGCTGCCCTCATCTCCTTGGGGGTCGCCACACCAGGGCTCCTTCCAAGCACTGATTAACAGCTGGGTCGCACCTGGCAGGCAGATGTCGACTCCCTGTCACCCCGGCCGGATCCTGCATGTGTGCATACACGAGTGTACATGTGCGTGTGTGCATACCTGTGTGTGAACTTGCAAAGGGGAGCACCATGTGGGGGTGAGGGAAAGGGCTGGCTTTACCTGGGCTCACAGTAGACCCTGGAAAGCCCCTGCCTGTCTGTGCCCTGCCCCCATAGCCCTGGGCCTCAGAGCTCAGGCCAGGGATCTGGGTTGTGGCTCTGCCCAAGGGCTCCCTCTCTCCTTCATAGAGTGGTAGATGGAGCTGGGGCTAGGCACAGCTGACTTCTACTATGGGGCAAGGTGCCCATCTGAGGGCAAGAGTGAGGCCACAGAGGGGTTTGCCCAGGGCAAAGTGTGCCTGGTGTCAAGGCTGGAGAGGCGGGGCCTTGGCCACACTCCACTCTATGCCTGGGGTCAGGCTGTGGGAGGGGGTCTGGGAACGATTTGATAATTAGGCAGGAGGCCCTGACAGCAGCCTCTGGGGTCCGTTAGGGACTCTGGGGAGGTCTGCGGCGAGGCTGACCACCTGCCAACTCCACCCTCAGTTGTCCCCTCTGCCCACTCCTGCCCACACTCCCATCCCCTACAAGTCCCTTCTACTGGACCCCTAGCAGGTCCTGCTAATAGCACAGGCCTCCTGCTTCCCCAGCTCCATCCCCCCAGGGTGCTAATGGCTCTGAACAGGGTGGAGGTGGAAGGCTTTGCACTTTGGAGCTTTAGGCCCCTCAGATGGACACCTCCCTGGCCCTGTGCGGCCAGCCCACCTGGGGACCAAAGGGAAAGTAGGCCCAGAGAGGGACAACACTTTGTTCAAGGACACAAGTGAGGCTGGCTCAGGCCAGCTCCCCGCTGCCCAGACCCACTCCTTGGTCTGCCCCCAAAGGTAGTCTGGGCCACACAGCCTCCTAGAGATGGTCTAGCCCACCACCTCCTCCCGCCTGGCCCCATCTCATAGCCACTCACCCAGTAACAGTTGGCTCAGAGAAGCCCTGGGCAGGTCTGCAGGGGAGGGCTCTGGGCAGAAATGTGGGCTGCAGAAAAAGCTGGGGGACACAGCAAGAAACAGACAAATGAAGTCGGCATCTACTTGCCCTCAGCTCTGGAAGGGGAGAGGATCCAGGTGGGCTGAGAGGGAAAGGCACACCCTGAGCCTTCCCAAACTCTGCAGCCTGGATCATCCTGGCATAGGGCAGGGAGGGACCTGACTCGGCTCCACCATCCTGTCCTGCCAAGAGCCTGCCCTTCCTGAAGCAGCCCTGGCCCTCAGCTGCTGTCAAGCCTGTCTCTAGTGGAAAAGTATGACTACCCTGGCCCTGACCTTCCAGCTTCCTGGGATCCTGACACTGGGGGCACAGATGCAAGTGACAGTCCCAGAAGTAAGGTGGTTACCTGGGCCCATGCAGGTGGGCTGGACCTGGGGGAATTACATGGTGACCTCTCCAGACAGGCTAAGCCCGTGCTGACCCTTCTGAAGCTTGTTCTCCTGTGACAGCCCTCACAGCTAACTGAGGCTCAGAGATTCGGAGACCTGACCACCTTCCCTAGCAGCGGGCAAGGTTTGCTGTGGCCCTCCGGCCCCAGGACTTGTAATCTCCCTGTCCTGCCACTCATGCGTCCTCCCTATGGCATGACCACTGACCTGGGAAGCAGGGGTGGTGTGGGCAGCAGTCCACAAGCAGGACAGGGCAGGGAGGTCATGAAAGGTGGCTAGAGCAACAGAGGGCCAGGTGGAGGGCCGGCCTGAGCAGAGGTAGAGCCTTCCTAAAGGTGGGATATGGTGGGTGGGAGCAGTGGGCCTGAGCGCAGGCCCGAGAAGTGGGCCAGGCTCCTTCCTGTGGGCAGGGCAGGGTGGTGCATTTCTGAGTTTGCATATAACAGGTGCTTCTGGAGCCCTTGAAGTTTGTCCACACAAGGGTCGCTGTCCTCCAGGGTGCCTGGCGGCCCCAGGTAGTCCCATTCTGGCCACCACCAGTGGGGTGGATAGTCAGGGCTAAAGGCATCTTCCCTGTCCCTGGCAGGTGCCCACTTTGTGTCTGCCTCTCCCCTGTGCCTGTGCCAACTCCAAACCAACCTAGCTTCCACTGGCACAACGGGGCTGTCGGCACAGCTGTGGGCAGGGGGCACAGGGAGGTGCCCCCAGCTACAGGCCATGCAGTGCCCTCTGCACCCCTGCATACAGCCTGGAGCTTGGCCAGGCCCCTGGGCAGCAGGCTGGAGCTTTCCCTGCTCTCATCTCGTAGCCAGACCCCAGGCCCAGGGGCCTTCCCCACCTCCCAAACCCCTCCCATCCCAGGGAAAACATGCCTCCGCTGGTGCTCTGGGCCCACGCTTGGAATCCCAGGCTGGGCAGCCCTTGTCCAGTGCCAAGAACCACAAGCTCAACCCGAGAGCAGGGGCCTGGGAATGGCTCACCCACTGAGGTGCTGTTGGATCTGCCCCTGCCCCCCTTGTCAGTGTCAGAGTGATTTATGGGCAGATGCTGAGAGAAGAGGCTGAGGGAAATCTCAGGCCAGGCCCCTGCCACAGGCACAAGAGAGAGGGGAAGGGCTACTTGCTGTGTGACCTTGGCCAGTTCCCTTCCTTCTCTGGGCTTCTGCTCCCTTTGAAATAGGTCTGAAAACCATCCTCAAAGCATGGAATTGCCAGGAAGATCCAGCAAGAAACTGGACATCAAATGCTCCGCTGGGGCCCTGGCATGGAGCAGGTCCGGGGGCTGTGCTCCTGTCCCAAAGCCTCCGCAGCGCCCACGCTCCCTGTCTGACCTTTGTGACTCCAGCTCCCCTCCCTCTTTATCCCAAAGCCCCTGGCACTGATCACCCCGGAAGCGCTGCGCAGCTCCCCTCCCCAACGCCAGGCCTCCAGGACACCTAAGTAGGCTCTGAGCCTCCCCCAACGCTCCCTGCACCAGGCTGAGCAGTTTCAGGCTGGCTTTATTAGGCGTCCCCTTAGATCAGCACCTGTGTCACACCTGGAATCCCGGCTACTCAGGAGGCAGAGACAGGCGGATGGCAAAGTTGGAGGCAGCCTGGCTGACCAAGGGAGACTTTCTGTCAAAAGAAAATCTTTAGAAAGGTGGAGGCAGCAGCTCAGTGGCAAGCACCCTGAGTTTCATTAAAAACGAAACATCTCCTAATATTTGCAGATGGCTGGGGAGGAGGGAAGGCGGGAGACAGCCTTTGGGAGAAGGAGCACCAGAGACTTCTCCCAGGCCACCCCTGGGGAGGCTCAGCATTTGACAGTCTGGGGCACAGCCTGGCACCTGGGACTGGCATGACGGGTAAGTCCAGGCCTAGGGAGCTGCTGGTGGCAGGCAGGACTGAAATATAAAACTGCAACTGCCACATGAGTTTTTAAGATTGAGGTGTTTTAAAAGAAAGGACACTACGAGGGCCTTGACATAGGCAGTGACTGTCAATCACATGTAACCCAGATAATGACTGTGACTGAGATAAAGTGCAGCTGCAACTTCCTGTTCCACAGAGATAAGGAAGCAGCGATGAGCTAAGTACTTCTTGTTGCAGGACCAGAAAGTGTACCGGTCTCTAGGAGATTTTACAGATGCTGAAATCCCAGCGTGATTTATTCCTCGGTTTCATTGCAGGAAGAGGGCAGGAGCCATGAGAGGGAGGTGGCCGCGTGGAGCCATGGTCTGCACCTGCTGTCCCGCAGGGACAGGGCTCAGTTGGCATGCGCTTTCCCCTCAACAGTTCTGGCCACCAGGGACTCGGCCATGTGACATGACTTCGACCACTGGGATTCAGACTGGGGACGATGGCTTTATGGCTGAAGGAAGGGGCACCAAGGTGTGTGCCCAGGAGTGGGACAGGCGGAGAGAGGCCCAGGGGTCCAGCACTGGGTGAGGGCATGGGCACAAGGGCCTGGGATGACCATCCCCTCTAGAATCGCAGCTGCAGCTCCTCAGAGCACCGGAGCCACAGTGCAGCTGAAAATGAGACTCCCTGTTTGTCACCTGTAGGGACCGGAAGCCTGGGAGAGTCACAGACACGGACACACCCAGAACCAGAGCCTGGAGTTCTGCTTCTTCCTTAGAGAAGCTAATCCTGGTGCCCTTGAGGGCCCCCTTTCTCTCCTGGGATGGGGTGGGTGTAGGTGTATGAAGTAGACTCATAGAGATCTGGACCTCTCCCGCTCTGCCCTAGGGGCTCCCATGGCTCCTCGCTGCCCTCACAATCTGATCTGCTTCCTTGGCCTGGTGTTCACATACCAGGACACATGGCACACTCAGAACTGAGAGCAAAGCTTGGTCCTCCTGCTCTGCTGTGTGACCCCAGAGAGGTTACTACATCTCTCTGAGCCATTTCATCTCCTTCATGTGAAGCACAGAAGTATAAATGGGATTTGCTGAGAGGCTGAAATACGTTGGTGTGTGTGAGCGGTCAGCATGTGCCTAGCACTGAGAGTGTGACCTTGTGGCTCTCCTCCTCACCTCCTCCACATTCCCAGCTGCAGCCGCAGCTGAGATGCAGTGGGGGATGGGCTCCCCCCCC
>NDGM011188941.1:0-13362 GCA_002564305.1 Octomys mimax
CCCTCCCCCTCTTCTCTTCTCCCCTTCCTTTCTCCCCTTGCTTCCCTTCCTTTCTCTACCTCTCTCCTCCTCTCCCTTCCAGTGTTATTACCCAGAAACCATGCACTTGTGCGTGTGTGCGTGTGTGCGTGCATGCGCGCGCACACACACACACACACACACACACACACTGTACTCACGTCGGCGCCCGGCGTGCCCGGCTTGCCTGGAGCTCCTGGCTTTCCGGGGTCACCTGGAGGACCCTGAGGCAGGGAAAGAAAAGGGTGCAAAGTTGACACTCAGGAGACACACTGGGCAGCGCGACTCATCTACAGGAAGGCAATGGGCGCCTTCGCGAGGGAAAACTTACCGGGGGGCCTGGGGGGCCTTTGGGACCTCGGTCACCCTGGAGGCACAGAAGGAAGGAAACGCGGGAGCCACCGTGAGCCCGAGAAGCCAGATCCAAGCGTGCAACTCGGGGGCCACAGAGGCCCCCTACATCTCTGCGGGAGGATCCCAGGTCCCGCGCAGCACCCTCCCCCATTTTCCCCAGGGGTCTCCCCTCCTGGGGACCGGGAAGGGGACAGGACAGTACTCACGTCTATGCCATCGATGCCGGGAACTCCGGGGGGCCCCGGGGGCCCAGGGGGACCCCGCTCTCCGGGAGGGCCTCTCTGCTAAAATAGCACACCGGGTGAGGATCGCAGGCCCTCTGAAGACAGCCGCCTCCACCCAGGGCAGAGGGGCTGTACCAGCGGAGAGACCCCAGGCTCCTTCCCTCAAAGGGGTTCTGAGTGAAAGGCAGTGGGGGGTGTGGGGAGGAGACCCCAAAGCCATCAGGCAGTGCAAGTCAGGGTTGAGTGCCCACCGGGGCTCTGGAGGGAAATCGGTCTTTGCGGGGGCGAGGAGGGGCGGGGGTTGAGCCAGAGAGTTGAGAGGAGAGGAACAGGGCGGCCGGGACCCCAGCGCCCAGCGGGCCTCCTTTCGGGGAACCGCTGTGCCGGCTGTGCGAGGCCTTTGCACCTAACAACCGCGAGGCTCGCAGGGCGCTGGAGGGACGCTGGGCCCTGCGACGGCCGCTTTGGGAACGGTGGGCTGCTCTGGGCCCCTGCCCCCTGATTTAAACAGAGCAAAAGAAAGCTCCTTTTATCCAGGCCAGCTCTGTTTGTCTGAACTCCAGGAACAGACAGGTTACAATGAGCTCTTTGTCAGTGAAACCTCACACCCCTGCGGGGAGGGAGAGCCCGGCTCTGTCTCAGGGCCGCCTGCCGGCTGCGCTGGGCTCCGACCTCGGAGCCTCCACCTTGCGAGCAACGCTCGGGGTTCGGGGCGGCTTCGCTGCAACCAGGAGGGGGCGTGAGGCCGATTCCTGCCTGCAGCGGTCCGGGCCGGGCCGGGCCAGGGCAGAGGGTGCCGCGCGCAGAAAGGTCCCCGCCGGCTCTACGGTCCGCAGAGGACGCGCTGCCTGCACCCGCACCCCGCGCCTGTGCTCTGTGCATGGGAAGTGTGGACTCCGCCGGCCCCAGCTCACCTCCTCATCCTCAGTCCCGGGCTGTGGAGAAAGCGGGGAGGTGAGCCGGCGCCCCCACCACGCCCCGGGACTTACTTGCGCAGCGCCCAGGCAGAGCGTGCACAGCAGCAGGAGCAGCGCCAGGGCCCCGCGGCCCCCTGTGGTCCGGGCCATGCCAGTCCCTGGCCTCGCTCTGTCGCCTGCTGCCCCGCGGGGCTTCTCGATCCGCCGCGCAACCCCGAAAGGTGCCCCCCGGAGTCTGGCTGCAGAGGTACCCGGGCCAGGACGCATAGGTCCCTCCGGTTTATGAATGGCCCTAAGGAGGGTCCCGGGGATTGGAGGAGCCGGGGCCGGGGGCGGGTAGGAGGACAACTGTCCCTCTTAACCCCTTCCCCGCGGCTCCCTGACCGACCCAGCCGGTCTGGGCTTCACCCACCCTCCTGGTGCGGCCTAGGCTGTCTTAGGAGCCCCCACCTTCCCCTGGCGCGCCCCCCTGTGGGCCCATACAGACCCAGGATTTCCGGGGAGAAATTTGGGAAGTGAATGGGGATCCCCAAAGGGAAGCCTACCCGGCCCGCGGGGCGGTGGACTCTTCCCACGGGCTTCCAGCGGGATGTGTGCTTCCTGCACACCTGCTGGGTCGGGAGCCAAAGCGGAAGAAAGCGAGAAAGCAGGGAGGTCGGTGAGGGGGACAGAGGCGCAAGGGACTCACGGGGGTCCTGGCTGGCAGCTCATGGCACGTTTCTCTCGTGGGCCTCAAAGGGTCGCAGTGGATCAGCATCCACTGAAGTTCAAACTGAAAGGAAGAAGACAGTTGAAGCTCACCTTGAAACCCTGGTGTGGTAGGTGGCACATGCCTGTGATCCCAGCACTCGGGAGGCTGAGGCAGAAGGGCCCTTAGACCAGCCTGGGCTACAAAGTCAGCTCAAGGCCAGCCTGAACTGCATAGCGAGACCCTATTTCAAAAAAGGTTCTCTTGGAAAACAGAGCTGATTGTTTAAGAGAGGTGAGTTTTTCAATGTAGTCAAATCCTTAGCTAACTGGAATCTAATTTAAATTTGTTGGGCTCAACAGAGAAGACTTCTGTGGAGTACAGATTTTCTAGTGGAAATGGGCTACCTTCATTGGAAGAAGATGTCTTTCGCTCTGATTTAGTCCAGAACAGCTGTGGCCAGAAAACAGACCACTATAATGACTTGGTATGCCCGCAGTCATCACAACATACCACGAGCCTGGAGACAGCGCAGGCCGGCCCAAGGCAGCGCGTCTCAGACCCTGCCTTCAGCACCAGCATCCAGAAGGCCACAGGACACTAAGACTTAAGGTTTTAGCTGGGAGAGCAGAGGCCAAGACAGCAAAAAGAGATAGCAGAGAAGAGAATGAGTAAAAGAACATGTACTCCTGAAAAAGAAAAGAAAAACCTACACACTAGAGAAAAACATTCCCATGGAGTAGCCACAGTTTAAGAGCTAGTGCAAAATCTAGAAATTGGAGACAAAAGATTAAAAATATTTACATCTCAAGTAATGTTCGTTGGTCAAAGATGGGTAAACTTCTAGGCTTGAAATCCAAATGCACCCTGACAATTCTTACATTTTCAGCAGATATCAATGGGAAGCCCCCTTTAACAGCAAAGTTCACAAATCCAAATCTAAAAAGAGCTTCAAGCAAGACCAAACAAAAGTCAAATCCCCAAGAACCTGGAGCCGTGCCTCGGTCTGCTCCAACTGACAGCATGCTTTGCTACATATTCCTAATCCAGTCCATAATTCCTCACCAGAAAATTCTACTGGCATTATGCAGATGTCTGGTTAAGAATTCAACTATAAATCTACCTAAACACCACCTCTTTTCTTTCATCAAATAGTGCTCTCCATTCCTTCTTCCCACCTGCTAGGTGGATTCTAGATCAACTAAATCTAGCAGGAAGCTAGACATGTTTTTCCACTGTTGTAGAAATGGTCAGCATTGAAATTATGGGGGTGGGGATTGAAATTGTAGGTGATGCGGGATGAAGTTGTTCTCTTCCACCCATAAAGATAGAGAACACTGGGGAGGAGGAAACTTTCCGGGGTATAAACATGTAGAATGGACATTCCTTCCCTCAGCTTCCAGCTCCCCTGGAGCTCTCCTCGGATACTGTTTTCTCAACCCCACCTATGCCCTTTCTCCTGAAAATATGAACATTTACAAAACTGGATCAAATGGGGTGAAAACAAAGTGAGCTGCTAAATTGACATAAAAAATATCAATGAATTGTATAAGATTTATTGTGAACTGGGCATTCCTGGTGTATAGGATTTAAAAGTTGGAAGCAGAATCCTACTCTCTAAACAATACAACCTCTTACAATTAAGGAAACCACCCTAGACACACAGCTTAATTTCATAAGAGTGGTCTTACTTGAGAAGAATTTTGTTTGTTTTCTGAATAGCAGTCCTCGCAATTGGTATTCACTAAGTCCATCCCGAATTGGTAAATCAAAGTAGACATGCATTGTACATGGGTGATATTTTGAAAATCTTATAAGAAGGATGAAAAATAAAACGTTTTCCTCAATGACTGCAAAATATCTGGCATTTGTGGTCATTCAAATGGGGCAAAGTGGAGAAGATGGGCTAATTAATTCACCACAATCCACACAGCTAGTAAATAGCAGAGATGGCCTTCCAAATTTTCCTGATGGTAAAATTGAGAATTTTTTTCTACTATTCCACTTGACCTCCCTGAGGAACACATACTAACACCACAATGAGTCATGTCTTCAAAGCACTTAAATAAGATAGTTGGTGAAAGGGCATTAACATTAATGATGAATGGAAAAGCCAGGAGTGCTGGCACATGCCTGTAATCCCAGTACTGGGGAGGCTGAGGCAGGAGGATCCAGTGAAAGTTTGAGGCCAGCCTGGGTCACATAGTTCAAGGCCAGCCTAAACTACATGGTGAGACTGTCTCAAACAAAGATGAATGGAAAAGGAGAGAATTAGAGATGAAAATGGTACTAGTTTCCACCATCTGCTAGAAAACTTCAGAATTATACAGTAAGAAACTTTTATGAGAATTCAAATCTTTCCCCATTTTGTGTGCCTGCTATTGAAATATACCCGGAAGCAAAATTACTAGTGTTCTCTAAAAGTTGACAGCTAGGTGCACTTGCAGATCCATGCGTGTATCCAAATCTCACATAGAAAGGACAATGATAGTTCTTTTCCCTCAAGGACTAGATAAGAATTTCATCAGAAGGAGAGAAGATGTTATTCCTCCTCAGTCTTCACAATTTGTATTCCCTGAGTCTTTTCTCAAACTGATAGATCAAAGCAGACATACATTGTATGCGTGTGATATTTTGATTCTGAAAATGAGCCAGGCCTTAGTCACCCTTAGACATTAATTACATGGTTAGCCAGGAAACCTAGGTCCTTTGTTTAGATAGTTGACTAAATGTACTTTTTGCAAATGCAAAGTCATTCATTAAGCCATTTTCTCCAAAATGGAATTCTCTCTAGATAAAATGGTACACCTACTTAAATATGCAAAATGCAATTGTTGCACAAAATAATGGGCAATGCAGTGTAATTCATCGGTGAATCCAGGCGGGGTAGTTCAAAGTGCCACAGAGATCAAGAGTTTCCGAACACATCTGTGCATCCACATAAACACCACCTACACACTAATAATCATCTACACAGCAACCACTTTGGCACGCAGCGTGAATTCCAATTTGCATGCCGACTATGAAAGAAGACTGGCAGCGTGCTTTGGTAAAAGTCACTTTCATTACACAAATAAAATGTTTATCTCCGCGCGTTTCCCATTTTCATACCTGGATTCGTTCATCACTTTGAATACTCATTGACAAAACACATGTGACAAATATTTTAATTTAGTGTTTCAGTCAACATTTTTTGAAGTCTCAGAAAAAGCCAAGAGTAAGGGAACATTTTAGGAAAACCAAAGATACTCTCCTTCCCACAATGAGTTTACAGATTGTAAGATGAGAAAAATAAAAGTAGAGAAATAAAATGTTTTGCAGACTATTAAGCAAAACATACAATATCCTAGAAAAGATCTTTCTGAACATAAAATGCTTTTCCACTGTCTCCAGGAAAACTGAAGGGCACGAATGTAAGGTGCTTTACATCGGTCCAGATTTGACATTATCAAGTTCCTTTCTATAAGACTCTAAGAGTCTTCATTCCAAGGCTAAAGTTATGCCCATCTGGCACCACATGCAACCAAGGAGTATTCTACGCACACTCTACTCCTTCAGTAAAGCCAGTGATTCCTTCTCATTTTGCTGCATTGTTAAGAAAAACTGAAGAATATATTTAAGACCTTTTTAGGAATTATGCAAAAACCAACTGCAAGCAATTCTCTCTTCTTCCCAAGAGAAAATTTTAATGCCAAACCATGAAATTTGGCACAAGGCTTAAGTTTTTGCTAACTGAATTACAATTACATTTTATGAGTACAAAACACCTAATAATCAGCCCTTCTGAGAAGAAAAAAAAAAAAAAACTTCTTAACAGAACCCAAGGTTACTTAAGCTTTTGTCTACCTGGAGGAAATAAAGATTTAAATAAATACTGGGTTTGAAATCTCAGATCACATTTGGCCTTTGAGTTTATAAAAAAACATTGGTTTCTACCACTATAAAGGACTTCCTGTAAGTCAGCTTCCTAGCTAGGGAGTAGGAGGCCCTGTGCTGCTGCTGAATTAGAAATTTCTCCAGCTCCAAGGTACACAGTTGTAGACATAGTGCCAGGAATGAATTAAATCTGAGTAGGCAGCACAGCTCTCTCCTGGACTGTGCCAGAGGCTGAGGTACAGAGGTGAAAAAGAAAGCAGTACACTTGGAGTTAGCAGACCTGGAGCACAATTGTTTATTCATCCAGCATGCCTCTATGTAGCACATTCATGCGCTTTGAGATAAATGATATGGATGACACAAAAATGCCAAGGGTATGAAACAATATCTAAGCTAGAAAGTGCCTTTGATGAGAAATATGTATAAGTGGAGATGGCAGCAAAGGAAACATTTCCAGTCTGAAGTCTTCCATGAAAGAAATAGACAGCATATAAGTGGAGACTTCAGGAGCAATTAAGATTCTCATAAGCAGAGATGCAGGGGATGATGGTTAGGCTCCTGTAGACGGAAGGAGCAGCACAACACATCCAAGGGTGGGAATGGTAGGTAGAGGAGAGGCCGGGATAGCAGGGGCAGAGCAGACATCGGGCTTGTTTTCACCTTGAGTTCCAAGCTAAGCTCTTTGACTACTATTGAATTTGTGATTGTTGCTTCATAAGCAAAGACTTTCATCAAGGGTGAGGGGTTGGTGGGGAAAAGGAGTTTATCTAGAAGAGCATTTCAAGAAGATTCACTTGGTCATAAACTCCTGGTCCTTTGAGACACAGGAGGCTACTGTAGAAAAACATAAAGAAGTGTTAAACTTAGATTACTATGAAACATCCTGAGTTTCACACCAACTAGGGGAAAAATATCC
Organism: Octomys mimax; assembly: GCA_002564305.1. Lineage (NCBI taxonomy): Eukaryota > Metazoa > Chordata > Mammalia > Rodentia > Octodontidae > Octomys > Octomys mimax. The sequence continues at coordinate 6,994 of NDGM011188941.1, forward strand.
ATCCTTTCCTCATTCCGCACATCCCCCTTGAGCCCCCATCAATATTATCTTCCCCTTAAACAAAACTCAAAATCATCGATATTCACTGTATCCAGTTTCTCTCCTCACTTTCTCTTTTTCACACCCAGCATTGCAATAGATCTTGGTCACTGGTTTCTAAACCCAGTAGTCAGATCTCACATCTCATCTTTTTTTTACCTAGCCATGGTGTCTGAGTCAATTTTTTATTCCATCTTCCCTGAACCCCTGCTTTCCCTTCACTATAATCTCTAATTTTTTTTTTGTTATATTACAGCCTCCTCCTTCTTAACATTTTAAAATAAGGCTTCCTCATCTTCGAAACTTCTGAATGTTAGTTATTTCAGGGTCCAGACCCAAGACTTTAGCAGTATCCTCACATCTTGACAATTCCATGGCTTTGAATACCATAGTTATGTGGGCAACTCCCAGCAAGAGCCCAGGGCCCTGCAGAATCTCTCCTGTACTCCAGAAGCGCACATCTAACTACCAACACAGTATCTTCCGTAGATGCCTATAATCACCAAATTACATATCGCAAGTCAACTCTGGATATTCTCTTTGATACCTGCTCTTCTCAGAGTCTCTGTGTCTGTCAAGACAACTTTATGCTTCAGTTATGCACACTAAAATTATTGGTGTCCTCCTGATTCTTTCTCCTTCCTCTCCCGTACCCCAAATCCTGTTTCCTTTATCTTCAAACTATCAGGATTGAACCATCTTGCACCAATTCCACCCGTACCCTCTTCCCTCTCTGAATTAACATGACAGCTCTTCCAGTCTTCCTTGCTCCTTAATGCTTCTGTCCCCTGCCACACTCCCCAGGACAGAGACCAAAGAGGAGCCAAAGTGATCTATTCAGAAGGTGAGAACATATTGGTTACAGTATTTATAGAAAACCACCTGAGAGCAGCCAGTCCCTAGCATCTTCCGGCCCCATCTCGGTGACATCATCTCCCAACGCCATGACCTAGATTTCCTTTTCTCCAGCACCTTGTGCAGCAGGCGGTCTCAAAAAGTGGACAACACTAATCCCTTTTCTCCCACTGATCCTCTCTTCCTGGAGTCTCCCCCAGATACCCACAGGATGGTGAGTTCAAGTAACTCAGGTTTCTTCCAAAATATGTCCTTCCCAATGAGGCTCTCTGATAGGCACACCCATTCCCTGCTTTGCTGTCTTCTTAATAGTTCTGATTACTAGGCACACAGGGCACTCATTCCATGATTCATTACCTCTGTCTTCTCTCTCCACAATGCAAGCTCCACTGAAGGCTCAACTTAGCCTTTGTTTAATAGAAAATTGTTAAATATCAATGAAGGAATGCAGAGAGGTAGATGGACTGAGGAATTTGGATTAGAAGAACTCAGCTTCATCTAGCTCTATTGCTCCTGGTTCCATTGACAGTAGAGTGTAACCGAAGAAAGTAGCCATTGTTACAGAGATTTTTACATAAACAAGATTTTTTTATGATGCTAATCCATACACATTTTTATCAAAAGAGGAAAAGTAAGAGCACTGATTTTTTTTATTAGTATGGATATGGCTGAGACTACTAAAAACCTTTGTATTGTCAATTTTTGATTAAAAGGAAGTTTGTCTATCATTTAATTTTTACTCTAGTCCTTCATGGCCCCTCCCCCAGTCATGACCTCTACTACTTTATTGGTTCCCTTTCTGTGTTCTCTTATCATTGACACCTAACGGGAAAATCCAGTGAATGTCAATGTGAGCTCCAACTCTACAAGCTAGATTTTATCTCCAAAGAATTGTCCCAACAATTAGCCCTTAAAAAGACTTCAATTAAATCAAGGTGTTATGAAAAGCATTTTACATAGACATTCTTGGATAAGATTGCTATTTCTTTTAATTAATCTAATACGTCCAAATAAAAAAGTGTTTGAAAAAAATGTGCTTATTAAAAACAATTCAATAAGCAAGCTTATATTAGATATTATTCATAGTAGATATTATGAACTCCTTAAATTGTTAACATAAATTTCCTAGACTGTTTCTCAAAACCCACAAATAATATTAATCACAACCTCAGAATTTATTTCCTGGTGTTATCATTTCTGGAGCTGGCATTATTTTTGCCTTTCAAGGTCAGTATCATTAAATTCTATAGAGCAGAGACAAGGACAGAGAACTTTTTCTTCTGCAGTTTTACCAGCTCTTACATTCTCTCTGAATTTAATGAAAATAAACAGAACAACACACCTGAGAAATACTTTTCAAAGCATTAAATCCTTCATGTTCTAGGCTGATTCATTTGAACTCTGCATAGGTAAAAAGAAAAATGCCTCGCATCATATATTTGTAAAGCCACATAAACTTTTATCCTCGCTCAAACAAGCCCAAATTCCCAGTGTAAGTCCCAGAAAGGGGAGAGAAGCTAACTTGATTTTCTAATAGAGCCGAACCCAATAACTCTCCCAGGCAATCATGCCGGCAACAAACAATAAAGAACCTGTCATAAAAGAACATGTTTTCATGGTATGCTGCCAGCAGAGCCGGCTTTGCTGCGGGAAAAGTGACAGTGGCTTAAATTATGGGCACAAAAGAGAATAGGAAATAAGGGATTTATTGCTTTTAAATCAAAACTAACAAACTTAACAGCAGTACATTGGGAAAAAATATAAAAGGTTCTGAGCCACTACAGAAGCATGAAGGATGAAAAGGTGCCAGGGCTGTGCATCATCCGAGCAGCTCTGCTACAAGCCTCATGAAAATGTCGTGGAGCTGGAGTCCTTTCCTACTTTAGATAAAAGAATGGGACAAAAGGTAGGGCGCGGAGCAGGGAACCACACGCAAGTACAATACTAGTGAGTCTTGTGGCATTAATAACCCATCAAATGCTTCCGATTGCATTTTTATCATGCAATCCTTAGGGCTACCTTCAACATCCGATAATTCCTGCTAAGAGGACACTGCTATTTATTTACTTCAAAAGGTAAGCAGTGGCTATAGAAGATGCAGTCAAGGGATGTGGAGTGTTGAAGATCAGAATGAATCCAACGGCACAAAGAAACGTTGAAACTACACTGCTCCTTACTGGTTTTGTGCTATTTCATGCTATTTTATTTTAATTGAAAAGTTCCAGAGCCAGTGAGATAGCTCAGCAGACTAAGCACCTGCTTTGGCAAGTGCAGGGACCACAGTCAGCTCTCTGGTCCCACGTGCCATGCCAGCCCTGCCCCTGAGGTGCTCTGAGCCAGTGACTGAGCCTGGGCATGAACTTGTAGGTGGTTCACTACGAGTCCAAGCTGCGTAGTGAGACCCTGTAATAAATACATAAATGAAAAAAATAAGTAAATAAAATAAAACAAAAGTTCCTACAATAGCTTGAACATTTACTGCCCACAAACTGAGAAGAAGGTGACGTTATTGGTACAGGTCGACCTTACAGAGTATGTACTTGTCACTGCCCATCTCCCTCTGACATTCGGAAGGCACAGGCAGTCCTTGTTGATTTTCAGTCTTACCAACAACTTTGAATTTTGGCCTAGCTGCTGAGAAGTCCAAGAAGATAAGTCACAAACTAGAAGCCGAGGCCTAGGGACACCTCCTCACCATATGAGCTTTGGCTGTGGACTTCTCTTTGGCCATCTTTTGGTGTTAAAATGTAGAAAGCAATGTGAGAAGACCAACAAAGCTTGCAGAGAAAGGAATCAATGCACACTAAGGATTTCCATCTGCCTGGAGTACCAGACCTTCTCTTCTCCTGGATAGCTTTCGTTCAACCCCAGAATTCCAAAGACATCATCTCCTTTAGGGACTATTTTTGACATCCACACTCGTATAGCCTTAGCCTTACCCAAGAGAGGAGCTGTTCAATGTGCTCCCATGGTGCACTTTTCAATGTGCTCCCATGGTGCACTTTTCAATGTGCTCCCATGGTGCACTTTGGTATTGTGGCCCTCTTCACATTATGCTGATTGTCTACTTGCCTCAGGACTTCAGAGTAGAGAAGACTGGATCTTTGATGCATTTGGCTGTGTACACCCAGCACACAGGGCGTCAATAAAAGTTTAAATTAAGAAACAAATAGGGTTGATGACTAAGGACATATTTTATATTGTGCAATATTCCTTCCTTTTGGACTTTATTTTGTTTGTCCTGCAAGGTAAATTCTGAAACATGTATGCAAATACGTGTCTTTCAAAATAGGGACGATGATGTGCTCTAAATGGAAATCTATGAGGTTTCAGGTATTTTTCTTTCTTTCAAAAAGAAAGGCTAGTTAATCTCAAATAAAATGAGGTAGATTAAACATTTTAGGTCCAAGGCTAGGGAGAAAGCTCAGTGGTCTAAGCACCTGCCTGGCAAGTGCAAGGACTGAGGTTCAATTGCTAGTACCACATGCCCTGCAGGCCCTGCCCTGGGCCACCAAGCCAGCCTCTGAAACCAGGCATGATGGTGCACGCCTGTTACCCCAGCATTGTGGAGGCTGAGACAGGGGATCACTATGGGCATAAGCTACATAGCAAAACCCTGTACTAAATGTATATATTTTTTAAAACTACATATATATTAGGTCCAACACTTTTTTCTACAAAAGAGTAGATCTACTTGAGGTAGCTTCTATACCTGAGAAGTGGACATAACGCTATCGCAATTTGCTATCCTACAAAACGCTGTGAAGACCAAGTAGTTAAGAGAATTGCAAGCATTTTGAAAGCTCCGGGTTGATAAAGTAGGGCTACTAAATTGGCATTTTAAAAGCACAGATGAGATTTTTCTTGCATAATTTTCTTTTGTCTTATCAGGTGGGGGTTGAGAAATACATGCTAGCGGGAAGTTTAGCACTGTCACTTCCAGCCTTGGAATAGAGGAGGGGGGCTGTACTCTTGATCTAGGTTAGTTGTCATTGTCACTACCGCTACCATCACCACTGCCATCATCTACTATGGAACTTTAACTGGGTGCTAGGCTCACGTGTCTTTTGTGTTTCCTGGTAGAGCAGTAAGACCATTCCAAAGGTAGAAACATATATACCCATGTTAAATACCTTTAATGCTGGCTACGAAGACACAGGAAAAGCCACCTCTTGTGTTTTTAACTGTCATATTCTTTCCAATAACAGTCACTATTGTGATGTGATACTAGACATATTAGAAAACTATGCAAAACCTTGGCAATCTAATTTTTGATTGGACAGTAATTAAAGACAATAATTTGCTAATTATTCCTTCTCAAAACTATGATATAATGAAGGGGCCAGATGTGGTGGTGCATGCATGTAATCCCAGCACTCGGAAAGCTGAGGCAGGAGGATTGCTGCAAGTTCGAGACCAACCAGAGATACAAAGTAAGCTCAAGGCCAGCCGGAACTGCATAGCAAGACCCTACCTCAAAAAGAAAAGAAAATTATGATATAATGAAGTAATACTAAGACTTTAGTTTACTGTCCTGGCAATTAAGCAACTTAGTAACAACTCAGTACCCTAAATTAAGAATTATAAATAGATACAAGGTTAAGGTCAATAAGTTTCTTTTTTCTTTCTGTATTTTAGGGAAGGGTCTACAGGGTGTTCAGGGTCTCACTACTAGATCAGACTCCTAGTGATTTTCCTGTTTATAGCCTCCCAAGAGCTGGAATTGCAGGTACATGCCACCAAACCCAGTCTCAATTGCCATCTCAGTGCTCCCCAGGGGCAGGACCTGCACGGCAGGCCCGAGGATCAAGCTCCTAGCCCCTGTGCCTGCTTGCAGGTGCCTTAATCCACTGAGCTATTTGAAAGCCAATGAATTGATAAATAAAGATTGCAATTGCCTGATTTGTAGTCCTCACAGTGAGAAGCTCATCTAAGGGCTCTTCCCCCTCACCCAGGGTCCGGAAAGAACACAGCTATTGCTGAAGCCCAGGGCTGCCTGCAAACCTCAGAAAGCTGCTGCACAAAATTTCAAGATGGCACCACAGTAGTCCCACTGGCTTGCTAGCCCAGCCACCAGAGGTTTGATAAGTCATCAAAGAAGAAATGCTCCCTGAGGAGTGCACAAGCCAGGACAGCAGCAACACGGCAGTAATAAGTTGCTTTCTGTCCATCAGATAATATAGAAATTTCACACTGCCCTTCACAGTAATCACAACTCTTCCCTTGAAAACAAGTTATTTGATAAAACCTATTACTGAGATGCCTGATCATCCTTTTTTGGAGAGGTACACAGAAACAATTCAAAATCGTTGTGCTACTTTTGCTGTCCTCCACGACATGTGCATGTGTTTTGTGACAGGAATTTAGCAGCCTAGTACCAGTACATATGACACAGTGATAGAAAGAGAGAGAGAGAGAGAGAGAGAGAGAGAGAGAGAGAAGAGAAGAGAAGAGAAGAGAAGAGAAGAGAAGAGA
>NDGM011188945.1:0-10024 GCA_002564305.1 Octomys mimax
GGGAGATGGCCCAGTAGAATAAGTGCTTCCCTGGCAAGCGCAAGGGCCTGAGTTCAATCCCCAGTTCTACCAAAAAAAATAAAATAATAAAAAAAAAGAAATTACCAACAGAGTAAAACTAAAACCCATAAATTGGGAAAAAAAATTATAGTGGACTATCCTTCACATAAAGGACTCCTATCTAAAACATGTAAAGAATTTTAAAAAAAAACAGCCCTCCAAAATTCAAAGGCCCAATCCAAAACTGGACATCTGACATGAATATACACTTCACAAATGAAGAAATACAAATGGCAAATGAATATATAAAGAAATGTTCAACAGCATTGGTCATTCAAGAGATGCAAATTAAAAACAATGCTGAGATAGCATCTTATGCCAGAAAGAATGGCTATCATCAAGAAGTCAACCAATAACAAATGCTGGAAAATCTGTGGGGGAAAAAGGAACACTTCTCCACTGCTGGTGGGAGTGCAGGCTGGTACAACCACTACAGAAATCAGTATGGAGATTCCTGAAAAAGCTAGGATTGGAGGTCCCATTCAAGCCAGTTTTTACCCTCTTAGTTATTCTTCCAAAAGAACTGAAATCATCAAATGACAGCGACACATATGCACCCATGTGTATCACAGCACATTTTGTCATAGCTAAATCTTGGAAACAACCCCAATGCCCATCAACTGAGGAATGGATAAAAAAGATAAGGTATTTTTACACAATGGAGTACTACTCAGTTACAAAAAAAGATAAATTTGGAGCTTTTGTATATAAATGGATGCAGCTACAGACTATATAAGTAAGTGAAATAAATGAGATCCACATGTGCAAACATCATATTATCTCGCTAATGTCAGACCTTGAAAGAGTAACTAAAATTGAAAGAGTACCATAGATACTGTGAAAGGGAAAGAAATTTGTTCAATGGGAAGGAAAAAACAGGGACAAATGAAAAAAAAGGAAAAAAAGATAGATTTTGGTCTATGTACAGAATGGTTTGGATAAATTCCTTTTGAATTTCTTACAATATTTTTGTTGTTTTGTTTTATCTTTAAACACATCTTGCATGTGTATATCTGGTGAGCTGAGCAACTAATCTGAAGACAGCATCATGTAATACAGCAACCTATTAGTTTGTTTAGTGAAATTCTGTATTGTTTCCAGTGGTGTTTTTTTTTTTTTTTTTTTTAACTATCTTGTGTTCTTTTAAAAATAAATAAATAAAACCAGGCAAAAGGAAAATTTAAAAAGGCATTGTAACACTCACTTTCAAATGTATAAAGTTAAAACATTTAAATAAACTGCTCCACATTTTTAAAATACTGGTTACTCACAAGAGATTTTCACAACTTTAATTAATATGAAATTTGCTCTTTGCCTCCTAACTCCTACCACCTCAGACTGCGATTGTATTTGGAAATAGTCTTTCAGAGGCAATTAAGGCAAAATAAGGTCATGAAGGTAGATCTTCATCCAACACGACCTGTACATTTATATAAGAGACTAGGGCACAGACACAGAGACCATCTGAAGACAAGAGAGAAAAGAGGACCCTTCATAAACCAAAGAAAAGAGCCCTCACAAAAACTAGACCTGCAGACGTGCGATCTTGAACTTTAGCCTCTAGAGTGGTGAGGAAATCATTTTGGTTGTTTAAATCACTACAGAGTCTGTGGCACTCTGTTATAGCAGCCCTATGGACCCCAAGCAGCCTTTGAACAAGCTGGTGTGCTGACGATTCCAAACACAGACTGTAACAAGGGGAGAAGGCATTTTCTCATGCAGCATAATAATATTTAATTTAATAAGCCACAATCTACAGCTGCCTACATATTAAATTAAGAAATCAAACCTATAAGCAAAAGTAACTCTGTAGCATGCTGGTATTCTACAAGTATAACAAGAACTATGTAATTTACTTAAATAGTTCTATTAGAATTACCATCTTGAAACATCACATATACCTTTTACCTTAATTTTAGCAAAGGTTGAAACTAATTCTTACTTGGCTACCAATCAAATTTGAAAACTATGATCAGCAGAATGTCTACAAAATTTTTTTTAATTGCAGTCATGCATAAAGGCAAATTAGCACGAGCAGTCTTTATAAAATTAATAAGTAAAAGGTGTTGTAGGAGTATACTTATTTCTAGCAATTATAATTTGTTACAAACTAAGATCATTTCCAAGACTATCCAGAGTTTTCACAGAGGAAAACACATTAACTGGTTAATCTACTTTGCCTTCAATATTTCATTTGCCCTTCAACAATTACCTGGAAAATATGTCAAAGATATTTACATGAGTCAAAATACAAGCTCAGAGATGTCAACTTAAAAGCTTTCCATAAAGCTCATCCATAACAGATACTAACACAGCTACAAAATAGCACAATTAATGGAAATGAACTGAAAGCCTCTTGCAGCTTTCGATATTGAGTAATATAATAGTAAATTAACTTTTATTGCTCTTACACAATAGAGTAATCAAATATTCCCATTTACACTGAATTGGTCCTTTCTTTTTCTAAATTACTGTAAAAACTACAATGGTATATTAAGATGAAAACAATCAGAAAGATAGTATTTTCTGACAAATTGTATGAGATAAATTTTTGTGATATAAAATCATATTCCTACTTCTAGATTTAATAATCTTAGAACACTGAGTTGCAAGCTAATTTACGTAAGTGGTCAATTCATAGCTTCTTCCTTTCTCTTGAATACACTTGGAAATTGAACGAGGACTGAAACAGCATTTAGAATAACTTCCAATTTATTCTTTTTCCCTTTAACAACACTACTACCTGCAAAAAAGCTAATAGCTATTTTAAATAAGTAGAGAAATATCTAAAATAAAGAGCAAATGAAGTTCTATACAGGAGTTACCAATCCAAATTCAATATCCTATTGTACTAAGTTCTAAAACTTGAAAAAAAACTAATAAATTTGAAAACTCTATTGCTTGATTTCAATGTGTATGAACAATTAATTTTGTGTGTGTGTGTGTGTGTGTGTGTATTTTAGGGTAGGGTCAACAGGATGTTCAGGGTCTCACTACTAGATCAGACTCACAGTGATCAGCCTGTTTACAGCCTCCCAAGAGCTGGGATTACAGGCACGCGCCACCATGCCCAGTCTCAACTGCCAATCAGCACGCCCCGGGGGGTGGCGCCAGGGCTGGCATGGTAGGCTGGAGATCAAACTCCGGGACCCTACACCTGCTTGCAGGCACTTTAATCTGCTGAGCTATTGGGCTGGCCTTTGTATGAACAATTAAGCACCTACTAATTATATATTAACAAAACACCTACTAATTATGTATTAAGAAATCACAAAATTTTAAAAAAATACTTTTTTAAAAAAATTTTGGACTCTTGGCTATAATAGCTCAGAAGCCTGCAGAGATTTGATCGTCTTTAGAAATGCCTTTTCTAAAAGTTACCGCACCGAGTACTTGGTTGTAAGAGGCAAGCAGCCTAAACCCTGGCTGTGGAAGGATCTCCCCGTCTTTCCTTCGACCACACCACTTTACAAAGCACAAACCCACAGGACAAAGGACTGTCCAAGAAGAGCCTGCCTGGCCCTTCTGAAATGTGTGTCCTAACAGCCCCACCCTGGCCTGGACAGCCTAGCAGCACCCTTCTGGTGGCCCTTCCTCATGGGGCACTCGGGCCTGCAGGGGCGAGGCCCTCACTGCAGCAGGGTCCACGAGCCCCAGGTGGAAGGCCTACAGATGGAGCACTGTGCTCTCCACAGGCAGAGCGCCTGCTGGTGGTGGAGGACACCAGGTCTGGCAGAGAAGGGGGTGCACACCGCGCGCAGGCTGGCTCTTCTAGACACTGCCGCAGCTCAGGGGAAACTGGACAGTAAGCAAGAAGCCGACACTCAGTCGTCCACATCACTGACCTATTTCTACTTTTATTTTCTTTCTTCTACCATTTTTAATAACAATCTGTTATACGGATCTGTTAACTTTTAAATATTTAAACACAGGGCATGTGGGCCTCACTGTACTTTCGCCCCAGATCCTAATTTTAGAAGAAAGGTCGGGCATACACTGCTACCCAAACTTCAAACCAGCTGATTCTCACGCGTCTACCGCCTGGTGCAAAGCCACAGGAGCAGCGGCTCACGGGTACGCGCTTGGCAGGTGAATGAGGCACGCAGCCCAAAGGACCCGATAGAGCAGGCGCCTGGAGCACAAATGGAAGTTATTCATTCCACTAGAAGTGAAACCAAAGGCAAAACAACAAAAAACCCTATAAGCTTAATATGTTCACAGTCTATTCTGATGCTAACTTAATAATCTTTCTCCAATATTTCCAAATTTCTGAAACTTTTAGAATGGAGCAGTACTGGGAATTGAACCTAGGGCCTTTACATTAAGCTATGGGGAGGGGGGCACTATGTGAAAATCCCTCTCAATCCCTTTGTTTAAATTTTAAGACAAGTTCTTACTTGCAGGGACTTTTTTTTTTTTTTCCCCGGAAAAGGGGATTGAACTCAGGCCCCACTGAGCCATCTCTCCCACCCGACAAGTTCTTACTAAATCGCTAAGTTGTCCAGGTTGGACTCGAACTCGAAATCGTCCTGCCTCAGCCTAGATTTCTGTAATATTTGTATTTTTAAAAGGGCTATTAGTTCTAAAATGTTTTAAAACTTCTATCCTAAAAAGATATATTTCTAGAAAAAAGTACTATTAGGCTGGTATGATTTTAGTTGTGATAGTAATTCCATAAAATGAAACAGGAATTCTGCTCAGAAGTAAATGAAGCACAAACCTGCAGTAAAGCATAGAAAGAATTTGTCAAAAATAATTATAGTCAAATAAATATTTTATTGCTGATAAATATTTGTAACATACAACTTGAGCCTTGATTTTTTTTCCATTTTCACATGGTAATAGCCTCATATTTAAAATAAATACAGAGCCTATCAATAAAAAGCTTTTATTTTAGTAATTAAGCTATTCCCATCAATAATCAATCAATAGGCTTTTTGCATCACCTGTTAATCTTTCACTATTTGACTATAACATCTAGTCTTAGACTTAAGGAATGAATGACATATAATCTTAATTGATATTATTACTTTTACTCAAATACGCAGCTGATTAATTTTAATTCCAAGGTTTCTATTGCAAGTGAGGCTTGTTTTCCCTCTTGATAAACTGTCAAAGAGTTTTAATTAACATTCTAGTTTACTTGTTCTAACACATCCTAAGTATCTAATAAGGGCAAAGCAATAATGCAAAGCTAAATGAAAACAAATCCTACAATGAAAATAGGAACAAAATGCTGTGGGAATAAAGAAATGGTGAAGCCTCACCAGAATAACAGAACAGATTCTTAGGCCAGTCAGCATATCTGGGCAGAGGAAGGCATGTGGAAAAGACGCGAAACCTCGAAGGGGCGTGACAATCGCCAAGCGCATCAGGCGGTCGGTACAGCTGTGCCGCATAACACATTGTGGGAATATGGTGAGAAAGAGATCAAAATAGAAGTAAAGGAGAGATACTAAAAGTTTCTAAATCACTCAAGTTTCTTAGAGAAAATTAGAACAAAGGAAGTTAAGGTTTTCTGATTTTTGCTTTCAAAACTAACCTGTTTCAAGAGTATAAAGAATAGACTAAATAGAAACAGAGAAACAGAAATGAGACTGTTGCAATAATCCTGTTTAAAAAAAAAAATTATTACTAAGGGCAGCGCATAACAGACCCAGGTAATAAGAGACTACAGTGGAAAGCAAAATGAAGAAAACTTAGCAACCAGCTGAAGGTTCAGAAGATTAGGAAACAGTCAAAGACGAAGCCGCCATTTCTACAGCCTGTACGTTCTCAAAGACCTATACATCTGCTGATTCCTTTAAAATGCTTCTCAACTCATGTTTCCAAAATAAGCCAACCTTTGGATTCCAGGTGATTCACTGTCATCTAACAGTTTCCTAAGCATATCAGCTTCACTCTAAGTTATTTGATATAGAGCTTTTTAAATCCACGTAAGATGCTGTCACTGGAAATTTTATCCAAAACCACAAGAACAAATTTGCATTACTGTCAGAACTCGTGGCCCTGGTTCATCCTTTAGCCTATGATGTCCACCTGTGACCCCTGACTGTGTTCTTTTCTAAGTGTCCGTTAGAGACCTGCACATCTTGAAATCTGATACTTGCAACTGAGATCAGCCTCCAAAGTAATATCTAAACCTGTACTACAGTTATCCCCCTTTCTTAATAAAGATTCCATTTGTGAGCACCTACTAATACCAGCTGAGGACACTTGAAGCCTTAGATGTCTTCCCTGAATCAAGCCTACTGGCTTGAAATAATGAAAAGTCGATCTGAAAACTAAAAGGGATTTCCTCAGGGTGTGTGAGTGGACTACTCAGCCTTCCGGTCAAGCATGCTGATCAAATGATCAAAGTTCCTACAAAAACCAACTTTAAAATCTGCAAAATGTTTCTTCTAAGTCACTTTCTAATTATAAAAACACATAGCTAAGGGAAAATTATTTACTACATTATGTATTAAAAGAGTATTTATGGAAGACTATCAATTTCAATAACAAAGGACCAGAAAAATCAAAAAGGAGAAGAAATAGTGATAAAATGTTCATGTATGCAAAATAGTTAATAAAATCATTTCTATGATTAATAATACTAAAGTAGATGACACATTGCCTGGCCATGCTTAAAAAAGACCTTTCTGCTACATGCTCTGTCTGGTTTTGGAGGTGCCACCCACAAAAACAATGACATTTGACAACTGTTTCAAGTCCTAACTCTGGAGCCCCAATCTCCTGAGTTCACACCCAGTTCCACCATGGACAGATCACTTGTCCTCTCTCCTGTCACTTTTCTTATCTATGAAATGAGTGTAATAATAGGATTCTGTCATAAATTGCTAAGTAATGGTTGATAGTACAAAAATGCCTGGATCAAAACCATGCTAAATTCTCAAGGTGGCAGTATTTTTACTGGCAGGGCACTGGTGAGCTGTGAAATACCCAGACAGAGTGTTCTGAAATGAGGGGAATCACGAGATGCTTAAGTGACCATCTCCATGAGCCAGTAAATACATGGGTTCCTCATGGAAGGAAGCCCAATGAGGGCCCAAAGCACCTGCATTTTCTTTCTCTAAGAAAAGAACCCCAGAGCTGGGAGATAGCTCGGCAGCACCTGCCTGGCAAGCACAAGGACCCAGGTTCAATCCCCGGTACTGCATGCAGTGCCGGCCCCATGCTGTGCCAACCACTGAAAACAGTATGGTGGCACATGCCTATGATCCCAGATCTGAGGAGGCTGACACAGGAGGATCACTATGAGTTCAAGCTGTGTAGCAAGACCCTGTACCAAGTAAATAAATAAACAAAACCCGATAAAAATAATAATAAAAGAGGAACCCCAACACACAAATTATAAATAACTCTTAAAAACAGAACTTGGGTGTAGGTGTGGTGGCACACACCTGTAAATCCAGCACTTGGGAAGCCGAGGCAGGAGGATCATTGTGAGTTAGAGACCAGCCTGGGCTACAAAGTGAGCTCATGGCCAGCCTGCACTAGGAGACCCTATATTAAAAAAAAAAAAAACCACCTCTATGTACGTAATTTAGTTTGGTTTTTTGGTATCGGGTATGGAACTTGGCAGTCAGGCACTTATGCCGCTGAGTTATCTCCCCAGCCCCTGTAATTTAATTCTTAAGTGGACTCAGTCTCTTAACAAGGTTGCCAGATAAAATATAGAATGTAAGTTAAATTTGAATTTCAGATAAATAATAAACATTTAGGATTAGTTATGTCCCATGTAACATTTGGGACACATATATCCACTAAAAAACTATTAATAGCTTATTCAAATTTAACTGAGTACCCTATATTTTTACTTGCTATGTCTGACAACTCTATTAGCAATATGCTACATTGTCTACTGCCCATAAAGCAAGAAGAAAAGAAACAAAATCATTGTGATTAAATAAAGTACCTTAAGAGACAATATATAAATGCAAAGAACATGCATTTTAGCATCAGACAAATGGGAAATGAAAATTCACCAGCCTCTGGGAATTTATAATTGGCTGACACTGAGCAAACTGCTACCTCCTACCCCAGCCTCACTGCTCTCAGCTGTTTAGCGTGGCTTAGTCGAGCCTCTCCTCCTCCCCATATGGGACAGGCAATGAATGCTAACTCTCAGTTCTTCCAATACTGTGTGAGCTCCGAAAATTCAAAGGCCCCAACATGGCTGTCAAAGCCAAGAATCCACTTTATGGGTGTAGCTAAACCAAAGAAAGGATTTCCCGAACGTGGTCCACACAGACCTCTCCTACTGATCTTCCGTACAGTGGCTTGTTTGGCAGGCAGCTTTCCACTACCACCACCTTCCATCTAGAGACCCCAACCAAAGACAGCTAACCCAAACCGTCTGCAAACTCTGCCTGTGCAGGACCGTACCTGAATAGAAATGTTTGGAACTGACATCACACTGTGACTTCTTCACATTTTTATGTTTTAAAACCATTTTTAGAAAGAGGATTGATACATTCAATTCAAAAGATCCCATAATATTCCATGCAAAACTCTTCTTAGCTTAAAAAGATGCTGAAAAAAATCCAAGCTATTCACTCAATCAATAAGTAAATTCTTCAAAATGCATAAAAGGAAATAATTTTCCCTACAACTTGTGGGACTAAGGTCTTCCTCCTGCTTCAGAGTCATACTACCACATGGGGGATTATTTTTCTAATGTTCCTTTTACAAATTGCTGAACTAACAATATGCTGTTCAACCTTCCATTAAGTATACCTTATCTTTTCTCTACAGGTTGTGATTTCTTTGAAGGAAAATTAACTAAATATTTCAGCAGTTTAACTAGTGGGAAGCAAAGAATTAAGATTGCAGATACAAAGGTGCTGTAATTGTATTTTAATCAGCTTATTAAGTACAACATGAACATGTATCAATCAACTAACATTTAATTTCATGGTCTATGATTCAAAACTTTTCAAAAGCATTACAGTACAAAGTTATCGGCATTTACCTAACAATTCTTTCCCAATTTTGTTTTAACTCATGGAAATCATTTAAATGTCATATAACAATTGTTACATGTCCTTATAGACTGAGAAAAAGACCTAATCAGGAATTTTATTAAAATATAAACATTTGTTTGAAATTCAGATTTACTTACAGGATATTATGAAATCAGCCCATAAAGAAAAACAACCTTACATTTATAGCTATATTCAAAAGTTTATTTCAAATCTTCCTATCCCTAACAGACATAATCCAATAATGGAACATTTAAAATAGCGATATACAGTTTGTTTTAAATTGTTGCTGCAGACGTGCAAACAAACCTCTGTGAATCCATTTAGAAAACAAACTGCCTAACGGAACATTAAGAGTCGTTTCGTCTCCAAAGATTTCCCATTAGAAGCACATTTTGACTCTATGAACACGTGTCTTTCTGATGTGTGTATTAATACAGTGATTTTGCATATTTTGGATGATTCTGTTTTCCACAGGATAATTTATCAACATTCTATTTTTGTTAAGAAACAGTAACAATTATTTTAAAAAGTCAGCAGGTTCTTTCCTCCAGCATTTTGCTTGATGGCAAAAATTGTTTCAGTTTTCAAAGACCTGCTTTTGACCATTATTTTTAACTCAAGTGGAAAAGGGCCTGAGGGTAAGGGTCATTAACATCTTTTACTAAGACAAAAAGATTCCAACGTGGTTGCTAGGATACCAAGGGACAGATTCATTTATTGCAGTCAGAAACAGTTATTAGGGATGTCCTCTCACAAAACGACATATTAACTACCACAGGAACCACAATGCAAACAAACACAGAAATCTAAAAGGCAAGGGCAATCCCTGCCCTCAAACAGCTTAATATTGTCTGGCGCTAGTACATAAAGTACAAAGTGCATTTTAAATATTTTTTTTTCAAGAAATAGAAATAAAACAAAAGAGAAGAAGAAAGGTAAAGAAAAACAAAGGCCAAAGAACAGGTCAAGTATTCCAC
>NDGM011188946.1:0-14272 GCA_002564305.1 Octomys mimax
ATATATATATATATATATATATATATATTCCCTGTGGAAGTTGTATTCTGCTTCTTAATAACACATGTCTTAGAAAGAAATTGGGTTGTCAAAAACATTTAAAACCTAGATTCTAATATGCTCAATATAATTCATCTCGGATTACATTTCTAACTATTTCTCCTTTTATGGCAGATTAGTTCTTAAAACATTGGATTAGGATCATTAAAGCAAATAACATGGAAAAAATAGCATAGAACTTTAAAAAGCAAGTGTAAAAATTTGAGCGCTCGTGTGCCAGGCCACGTGAGCTCACACTCGGTCTCCCACTTCCACTCGCTCACGCACAAGCGTGAAGTGGTGACAGGCAAATTAGCTGCATCGTGATTTAGCAGACAGCTCTGCTCCTCACATCTGTTTGGACGGAGCTCATTTCCCTGGTGCTTAAGCTGTTAGCTCGCATGCAAATACCTGCTTCGAGGGAACTGAGGCCCAGTGCTGCTTTGGGCCTAAATTGATTGCTGAAGTTACAGGACTGAAATGCCTCAGGTAAAAAATTCAGTCAAAAGAAAAACATTAAGTCGACAGCTATGTAAAGCATGCTGCCTGACAGCTGGGGATGCTCCGGGGATAGAGGAGCTACTGCAAATAAGGTCAGCAGAATTAACACTCAATTACCCTTGCTATGAAAGGGCTGGCAGAGGAGCTTCCCACCCTTCCAAAGAAATTCCTGACTTGTGTGTGTTGCAGGTTAAACCCCTTTTAAACGATAACTGTCTATAAACTAGGTCATTTATTTTTTTTTCTCCCCTCACCCCAATTTAAAACATTCTCTGTCATTTGAACTGTTTTGGCTTCTAAGGACAGAAAATTGCATTAATATGACCCAAGCAGCTCCTTGGTTTGTGCCACATTGCAAGAATAATTCTGGTCTCAGTTCCTTTTATTTCACTTCCCTTTGTCTCAGCCTCATTACCAATTGTCTGGCTCCCCATGGGGTGCGTGTTCCCATGGGCGGAGTGGGTATCAGCCTTCTGCCTCAGAATGCCTATAAAAAACAAAAAAAAAAATATTATTCCTACATGCTCTGAACTTAATTTAAATATTATATAGTATAAAAGGTTGAACTCCATATATTGTTTTCTCAGCCATTTGTTTTTTCATTGTTCATCTTTTGACCCCTGAATAAGAGACCACTGTATGTGTAAGCGGTGCTTTCAGACTGCTTTCCTCTGACTGGGCTACTATAACACTCTGCACGTGTACGTGTTCCTTCAGTTCTCTGGGGGCGTGTACCCAGAAACCTTAGCGCTATGAGCCACGTACTTACATGATTGTACTACACAGATTTCTCACCAGAATGGCTGCTCAGATGCAATACTTGCAGTCTCCAGTTCTGTTTCCCCACCTGCTTGTTCATGATGGCATTTATTTATCTATTTCTATCAGTTTAGCTGTGAGCTGATGTGATCTGGAATTGTGGATTACCCATCCTAAGGACACCACTTTATATCAGCTGTCCAGATTCCTCCTCACCAATGCGAGTATCCTCCCTCCCCCACCTGTTTTCCTATCGTACTGCCTCTCTTGTGTTTGTTTACTGATTTCTGTGAGTTTTACATGATTTATACTGTGCCTAGTAATTCTTTCTAGGTTACTTGCATTGGGAATATCTTGGGGCCTGGGAGACAGCTCAGTGGAATATCTTCTGTCCGCCTGTCACCTGTAGGTCTGTCTGCAGCGTATTTTGTGGAACAGGGACCTTTAAGTTTGGTGCAATCACCAAACTTCCGTGCTTTGCAGGTATTGCTTTTTCTGACATACTGAAGAAATCCTTCTTGTTCCCACAATCACTAACCGATTCTCCTATTTCCCTTCCGCAGTCGGGTAGCTTTTTTTTTTGGCAGAACTGGGGATTGAACTCAGGCCCTAAGCCATCTCCCCAGCCCCGCCCCCCCATAGCTTATTTTTAACTAAGGTTTTAAACCCATTTATTTTTGTTTATAAAGTGAGGTAGAGATCTAACTGGGTCTTTTCATTATGATGAACTTACTTCCCCATTACCATTATTTAAATAACCTGTTTCCTTTCTACGCTTTTTATGTGATGTGGCTTACATTGTGCCGCACTTTGATAGGAATTTGGATTTAGTTGTAGACTCTCCATTTTTTTTTTCCCATTGCACAGTTGGTCTTTAATGGGAACCAGAAATGTCATATTTTATCTATGATGGCATGAGCTGTGTCTTATTAAGTGCCTGGGCAATTGTTAGTGTGTGGTAGTTGTTTTTCTTAAGGAATATCTAGAATTGGGATCAGAACTCTATTGGTTCGCTCTGATCCTTAGTGGGCCTTTGCCTTTTCTGTCTGTACACGCACAGAAACTTTCTCCTAGTAGCACATGAAGGCTGCGAAGTTAATTCTGAGAGGTTCAAATTTCTTTTTTGTTTTTGGTGGAACTGGCAATTGAACTCAGGCCCTTGCACTTGCCAGGCAAGCGCTTATTCTCCTGAGCTATCTCCCCGGCCCCAAATATCTCCCCAGCCCTCCAAATTTCTTGAGAAGGAATAAATTTCTGCGCTACTGTGAATCAAAATTGCAAGTCATTTGTGGTGTACCAATGATGATGGTTTTGAGAAAGGCCCCTCAAGTTCTCACTCACTTTACCGAGCACTCAGTGAACATCTGTGTGGAAGGCCACACCACTAGAAGTTGTCAGGGAACATTTCCATGCCTATCCTTCCTTCACATGTTAGATGAGCCTGCTGTACTTCTTCAGCATCCACAGTTTTTCTGCCCAAATAATTAGCATAGAGGAGTCTATGCTTCATACTAAAGAGCTCAGATCGGGATCCACACGCTAGCAAACACTCTCAGGAGGTCTGATCTTCATTCTGCCTCCAATCAGTGGGTTGATTAAACGTTTGAAGCTCTACTGTCTCCTCTTTAAAATTAAGAGAATAGCCCTGATGGCTAGTGTGGTCTCTTTCTGCTTTAAAATAATTTAGTGTTTATTGGCCAAGTGAAGGATGGGAGCGCCTCGAATCTACACACAGGAATGTCTGAGGATGCGTCTTCCTAGCAGGGAGAAATGTGGGCTACTGAAGGATACGTGAGGCTGGGCAAATGGCGAAGAAATGCAGCCACATATGTCAGTGTGGGAGGTGAACTGTTCCGGCTGATGGTCAGCGACAGTATCAGTAGACCTTGATTAATAACAGTGCTATTGTTATTAACAAGTATTGTTAGACAATATAACAAAGTTATATGTTATCCATTCTATCTTAAGATCTCCATCTTTGGGGGAGGAGGTGAAGAAGAGGGAATCTATTGTGATGGATGTCAAGTATCTGTAGCTTTATTTTGCACATGAAGAAGCTGACAGGCAGCAGTTCCAACAGCCTAAGGGCCAGCGTGGCACTCAGGCCATCTGCTGCCCCCTGGCTCCACCTCACTCCCGCTGTGGACCAGGGTCTGTATGATGAGGTGAGCTGGCTGAGAGGGCCTATGGCTATTTCTACATCCTATTTGGGCACTTCAGAATGAAGTCTTCATTTTCATGGGTTTCTCTGGCTGTCTGTAGCATCTAGTTCTCTGGCAGAAACCACCTTGATTAAGGAAGGAAACTGCTGCCTTTGAGTTTTAAAAATTTCAGTTGATACCTGTGTTTACCAGAGACCCTGCCAACCCCAGGGCTTTTCAAACTCTGTAGATCAGAGTCAGTGTGGAACACAGCAGAGGAAAAGCAAGCCAGGGCTTCCTTTCTTCACACCTGCGCTCCTGTACCCTGGGCCTGCTGCTTCCATGGCCAAGGGGTTCAATCAGGCAGCATGCAATCAGCCTGCTTTGAGTTGAATGGCCAAGATGAACTACTGTCCTGAAAACAGCATTAAAAACAAAACTAGTAGAGACTGACCTTTGACTCTGTCAGGTCTATTCCAGCTTCTGGGTTGCAGCCCCGTCAGGCAGGGCTTCCCTGGGAGCCTTCATGCTGTCCTCCTGGTGTACTGGGGTGGATCATTTATTTAGCTGCAGTACTGGAAATTGAACTCAGGGTCTCATACACACTCAGCAAGCATGCTCTATCATTGAGTCACAGCTTTAGCCTTTTAAAACTTTTATTTTGGTGCAAGTCTTTTCAGAGTTGCCTAGGTCAGCCTAAAAATTGCCATCCTTATGCCTCACCTTTCTGAGCTGCTAGCATTACAGGCCAAGCAGGAGTCCTCCTGGTGCTCATCAAAATTTTAGAAGATATATATATATATATATATATATATATATATAATTAACATTTAAAGATTTCATTTTTCCTTTCTTAATTCAAATTTATATCTCTTCTAAAAACCACATTCATTTTTAGCATCCCAAAGATGCTAGTATTAACCAGTGAAACATAAGGAAAATAAAATAGATTCTATAATTCATTGCGTTAAGTTTTCCAAATGTGTTAAGTCAGTTATAATCACCGTTTCACTTAAGTTTGTGTAGTCAGAGTCACCCAAGTACCTTAGAAGAGAAAAAGGTAGCAACTGTGCTTTCTTTTACGAAAGAGAGGTATTTGATAGCAAGCGCAAAAATGCAACTAAATGGCTCCGTTATATGAAATTTTCCTGCTGGTAAATGTTTTAAAAAAAGATTTACATTCTTGTAGAGATTTGTTTTTTATTTATTTACTTGTGGTGGTGGGAACTAAACTTTTTTACTTGTGGTGGTGGGAACTGAACTTAGGACCTTGTGTTTGCCAGGCAGGCCCTGCGCCACTGAGCCTTATCTCCAGTCCTGTGGTAGGGTTTTAAACTGTTACTGATGCCTATGGACAGAAGCTTTGATTTGTGTTAATGAGAATGGCATTAGGTAATTTAAATTCACTACCAGGGTGAAAAAGCATAGATGCCAGGATCATCACCAACCTGAAAATCCTCACTTCTTTCAGGAACCAGGTTTGAGAAGCAGAATAAACAGGCCATTTTGATAGTTAAAAATTTGATGTGGCTCTAGCCCAGCATGATGGCATATACCTGTAGTCTCAGATACTAGAAAGGTTTAGGCTAGAGAGTTGCTTGGGCCCAGGAGCTGGACACCTATTTTCCCCAAATTATTATAATTCATACTTCATGTTGTAATGAATGGAACAATTTTAGATTCACAAAACAGCAGAGAATATAGAGAACTCTCATCTACTTCCTCAGTAAACAACTTTCCCTATTATTAACATATTGTATTAAGATTAAATGTATAAACATGGTACATTTACCTTAACCGATGCACCAATATTTCCCACATTAACCCATGTCCATATTTTATTAGATTTTCTCAATTTTTACTTATGGCCCATTTTCTTTTAGCATCCCATCCAGAATACCATGTCACTTGTATCTAGCCTGTCTCTTTGGGCTCCTCTTGGCCCTGACAGTATTCAGAATTTCCCTGTTTTTACTCTTGACATTTTCAAGGAATGCTGGTGGGGAGTATTATAGGATGCCCCTCTATTAGAATCTGTTTGATATTCTTTTTTATGATTAGACAGAGGCTAGAGGCTTAGGGGAGCAAGAACACACTGCACCGTATGGATGGATGGATGGACTGCACTATCCACTGTTGATCTTCACCTTGCTCACCAGACTGAGGTAGCCTTTCTCAAGTATTTCCTGTTAATGCCATCCTTCCTACCTCTAAACCTTCCCCTATGCCATCTAACAGTTTTTGAAAGGAGGTTCTGAGGGCAGCCTACATTTAAGAAGTGGAGAGTTATGTTCCCCTGTATTCAGAGCAAACTATCTATATAATTTATTAGGAATTTTTATGCAAGAGAGATTTGTCATTATTTCTCCATTAGTTAATTTATTAAATTCTTTACATCATTATAGGCTTATGGATATTTATTCTATGGACATTTAGTATTGAGCTATAACTCAATATTATTTTACTTATTTTGTTGTTCGAACAGTTCCAGCTCTCCCAGCTGTGAATTATTGCAGTTTTCCCATCTCTTTGGCATACCCCTATGATTGTGGGATTAAAAAAATACTACTGTTTTTGTGTGCCTCTTTTCTAGTGCATACAAGTTCCTGCAGGCTCATCTTGCCTATTTTCTGTTTTGTCCTGGAATTACTTATTTCTCCAAGGTACCTTGGTTCCTTTTAATGGAAAAGGTATTAGAATCTAAGACCTAGAAGCTTAATTTACTTTTTAAAGAAATTGAAATCACATTTGGGTTAAAAGAATCTAAGTTGGTGTGGTCTATTAACACATTGTGCTGCTTAACTAAATATTTTCATCAACTGGGATTAATCCAGTCATCCTCAACTGGGATTAATCTAGCCATCCTCATAGTCATACCCCAAGGAGAACATTTGTCCTTAGTTCTTACATTTATTCAAGTATGGGTTGTCACACTTGTCTGTGAAGCACACGTCCTCAGGAACATGGAGGAAAAGCTAAGTTAGCTGGGGTCAGTTGCTCTCAAGGCTTATGACAGTATTCATTTTCAATTTTTTCTCCTATACAAATAAAGCATATTCTTTTCCTAGCTGCCCTTCCCCATTGTGACTCTCGGCAATGACACACAACCAAGGGCCCCTGAGAGACCTTGTGCTAAAGAGCCGGAGAATCTGTGTGTCAGGCTATTGCTCAGGAATTAGGAGAGCTGTTAGTTTCTGCTCCTAAATAGTTAGGCCCAGGACCGGGGATACATGTGACCATGGTAATAGACAAAGGGCTGGTTTCCTGTGACATATAAAGGAAGTTTTTTGCTTTCTTTTTTTGAGCATTTTTCAAATTTAAGAAAACATGAGAGCTCTTTTCCTCCCTGGCTATCTGAGGATCCGTTGCCATCATGAATGACACAGTAACTATCCAAACCTGGAAGTTCATGACCAGCTGACTTCTTCAAAGAAAACGAATGGTCACTGATGTCCTTCACCCTGGGAAAGCAACAGTGCCTAAGGCAGAAATTCGAGAAAAACTCGCCAAAATGTACAAGACCACCCCAGATGTCATTTTTGTGTTTGGATTCAGAACCCATTTTGGTGGTGGCAAGACGACTGGCTTTGGCATGATTTATGATTCCCTGGATTATGCGAAGAAAAATGAGCCCTAACATAGACTTGCAAGACACAGACTGTATGAGAAGAAAAAGACCTCAAGAAATCAGTGGAAGGAACACAAGAACAGAGTGAAGAAAGTCAGGGGCAGCACAGAGGCTACCGTTGGTGCTGGCAAAAAGCAAGCTGGAGACTGGAGCCGAAGGAGGAGAGATTCTGCTGTGTCTGTCTGCAGGGACTGCCACAAGAGGATTTAATAAAATGTAAAACCTTAAAAAACAAAAAGAAGAAGAAGAAGAAAAAAGAGAAAAACCATGAGAATAAATAAAAAACAATGCCTGAGAAAACCTCTTTTACTTTTAAAAATAAATGTACTGGGAGGTTGAGGTAGAAGGATGACACACAAGTTTGAGCTCAGCCTGGGCAACTTAGCAACATGGGAAGAGCCTGTCTTTAAAAGGAAAATGAAACAGAGCTAGGGGTGTACCTCAGTGTGACTACTGCACATGAAACCAGTGCTGGCCTCTGGCTTCCCAAGGTCCTGTCCCTTCCATCCCCCCTGCTAGCTTCAGTCAAGGCTCTCTCTCACGGGAGCACCCTTCTCTCATTTTTCTCTTTAACAACCAGGGTTGAAAACTTGACTATTCACTTCAGTATTCTTGGTAAAGTTTTGCGTTTTCAAAGTAGAGTGTATCCTAGAAATGGATGGCCAACTGGTAGAACATCTACAGTGGACTCATGGTTTAGCTTGCAATTCATACCTCACTCCTCCCACCCACAACCAGGTGAATTCACACCAGGTGCTGTCATTGACTCCTTGACTGCAGGCAAATTATTTTACCCCTCTGCCCTTATTTTCATATGCTTAAAAATTAAAATGCTGAAAATTATAAGTTTCTAAAGTTATTTCCACATTAAAATAATGTAGACATTGTTTTGTATGCCATTGCTAAATTTAAGGGTGACTAAAAGTTTTGTATGAAAACTATTTTGTCTTTATCCTTGACAGCTTTTCCAAATTTTTGATGCAATATTTTTCATGATTAACTCCCCTTGATTAAAATATACAAAATTTTATCTTATGACAGAAAGACAAAAATACATTTAATTTTATTTATTGCATTATGGACTTGTCTGATTATTATTTACTAGTTGAAAAATGTCCCTATTAAAATGAATAGGAGCCTCATCTTCCTTAGGACGTTTTAGGTCAGTGATTTTCAAAGATTTTGGGTTCCAGGGTCATACTGTTGCTCCTGAAGACTCAAGAGCAACAGCTCACGAAATATGCATCTGAAAATGGCAACTTCTGGTGAGCTGAAAACCGTTTGATGAGCTGTGACTTTAGAACAGGAACCTCTAGAAATTAATCATAGATAATTGGAGAAGTTTAGAGATCATTTTATCAAATCTTCTTGTGTGATAAATGAAAAAAAACCAAAGATGCAGAAATGGTGGAATTCATCAGTTCTGGCTCCTCGACTAGCAGAAATTATACAAAATCTGGTGATCAACTTATACTGGACTGGAGACAGAATGTACATGTCATGGTTATTACTTAGCCCTATTGCCTAGGACATTTCTTAGCATGCTAGAGATATTGAATAAGACTTTGTGAGACAATTAACCCTTGAAATGATATATAGATCATGCTGAAAAGGTCCATGTTTTTCAAACTCACCTTTTTAATACTGTCAAGGTGCTTGTGGATCTTCAGATACAGGTCCCTCATGTGCTGATGGTTAAGGCTGCACCTCAGGACAAAAGTGACAAAGCATCCGTCTTCATGGAGCTTGGAATCTCAGTGGTGTTACAGAAGAGTCACAAAAGCATAAGGGCAGTTACAATATGCCAAGTGCTGAAAAGTAAAGGAGCTGTGTCTGAGGACCAAGGCTGGAGGGATCTGACTGGACAGGGAGGCCAGAGGAGCAGAGGAAGGTTGTGCACGACATGTTGGGGAGGAGGGAGCATTGAGTGTGTGTGTGTGTGTGTGTGTGTGTGTGTGTGTAAGAGACATGACCAGAATTGACGTTACAAAGAATGTACAAAATCCTTGCCATGGTTACAGTTAAGATTTTCTTGAAAAATTATCTAGTTGCCATAAAAAGAATTCTAGACTTAACCTGAAAGTATTTTGAAACATTGTACAGAATCTCATATAAGTTCTAATATTTACACCCATGCCACTGAGTACAATTCCAGTGCAGCTGTGCGGGCAGCAGGGAAGAGTGCATCTGCTCATTTAAGGGTCAAGGGACCTGCAGCCAGAAGGGCTAACGTGATGTTCCTGTAGGTCCCAGGGAATTAGCACTAGAACTGCAGGTAACCTCAGTCTGGTTCCACTCAGAACAGAATCTTTCCACTGAACCAACTGCTTTATAATCTTGTTCCTTGTCCCTAAATAAAATTTGAATTTTTAACATTAAGTGCTTAGGTGGAGTGTGGGTTTGGGAAAATCCTCTGACAAAGGAGAAAGAAAAATTCTACCTCCCTCATTTACAGAACACACTTAAGACCTATAGGGAATTTGGAGGTGGATGAAAAAAAATTTTTATGCAACTCTATCACAGCTCTATGTGGGGCATAAGACCTTAAGGAGAACTCAGGACTTTATCTCTTATTTCATATCCACACTCCTGAAGTGTACAGCCCCCAGCTGGAACTCTACCATATTGCTCAGCCATAGAGGAGCACCTAGGAGCATTTTGCTTTGCTAGGGCTGTGACAGTGCATCTAATCTAGAATTTTAAGACATTCTATATAATATTTGCATCATTTACGTAGTAAACTTACCTTGTTCAACAGCCATACTTAATTTTCTTGGGGATCCTACCTGAGTTGGCAGGGTTAAGACAGACAAAGAGGTGAGGCACTTGTGGTTGAAATATTTCACATTTACCTAATATACCTATGAACTTTTTCACTAGTATATATTACATTCACTGAGTCAGTTTAGATGTGGCTGACTTGATTATTTTAAAGTGCATCAAACCTTTTGATTGTTCACATAGGGTATCTTAGAAAGTCACTCAGACCATAGCTGATTTCATTATATTTGTGTTTTGCACAACCCAAGGAATAAGGCCCACAGCAGGATCACAGCTATGTTCCTGGAGGATTCTCTCTTTTGGCCAAGGTCCTACTGGGCAGGACAGTGTTCCTAGGGCTCACTGTTCTGAGGTCGTAGTAGCAGTTAGTTGTTACTGAGATGATCTAGGGGAGGACAGTGCTAGGAGGGTCCCAGTTCCCAAATCTCCTCCTGTTCCCAGGAAGCACTGTGTGCATGTCTAACTTAATAGCACCTAATAGACTCAAATAGCAATTCATACCTTTCTCAGAGAAGAGCAAGGCAGTGCTGTACTGATGAGAGCAACTGATGGGTTCTTCACATTCCACAGGAGGTAGTGGGAGTTAAGGCAGACTCTGAGAAGCCAGCTGGATATGGATGGCCAGCACGCAAGTCTCCTATGCTCAGACACTACTCAACACACCTCTCATGCCAGGTTCATAGGGCTCGTTTCCACACAGAAACTCCGTGGTTCTCCAGTAGACACCATCCAGATGTCTCCAGATTCAATTAAATTCTGACTCAGTCCAGAGAGTGTCAGATCCCACAGGGTAAGGTCTCAGTCCCAAAGAACCCCCTCCCCTCACTGCAGATGTCCATCACAGGGCTGAGCCTCCAGGCCTGACGATGGCTATCATCGAGGTACCCATGAGCTCTCCTCAGGTTTGATTAAGCAGCTCGCAGAACTTGGGAAGACACCTTCTCACATTTGCTAGATTGCAGATTAAAGGTCAGAGTAAAGGATATCAATGAATGGCCAGGAGAGATGGCAGCAGGAGGACTGCAAGGTCATGAGCGTGCATGCTTCTGTGCCCGTGGAGCTGGGGGACACTGCTCCCCTGGCCTGTGGTTGTGCTCACTGGACTAGAATCTCTCTAAACCCAGACATTTTGGGGGGCACAGTTCTGGGAAATGAATTCAGGGTTACATCTCCTGCCCTCTTTACTTCTTTGCTTTGAAATGGGGTCTCACTAAGCTGCTCAATTGCCTAGATTATTGCCTGGCAAGCACAGGGTATTGAGTTCAATCCCTCATACTGAAAAAACATTGGCTAGACTGGGCTCAAACTGTGACCTCCTGCTTCAGTCTCTTAGCACGCTGGGATTAGAGGTGTGGGCTACTATGCATGGCTTCCTTTTAGTGTCTATGCAGGCTTCACTATATGAGCACAATTGATGGTTAAATCACTGGCCACTGGTGATCAACTCAACTCCAGCCCTTCTCCTCTTTGGAGGTTGAGGAAATGGGTTAAAAGTTTCAGCCCTCTAATTATATTCTGGGTCTTCCTGGTGACCAGCCCCATCATGAAGTCATCTAGGGATGGTGGTCCCCAGTCATTTTATTTATGTACCAATGATGTGCATCACCTTGCGATCTATCATATTTTGTCTGGATACTGGCATTTGTACAGTGTCACACACCAGGAGAAAGCTTAAAACTCTGGGCCTATAATTGCTTTGGATTCCACTAAAGGCTCAAAACAGTGAACTGATTTTTTTTTCAAATAGTCATTTTAGAAATAGCATTCATTTAGAAACATAGTGCAATCAACCTGCAAGTGCAATATGAGGATATACATTACTTCGTACCAGAAATTAAAAGAGAGTTTAAAATCTGTTTATTACTTTTAAGAAGTAAAGAATCTAGTTTAAAACATATCCCACATGTGCTCTGGTAAATGGCAAATAGTGTCAAGGAAAACCTGGCTCTATCCAAGATAATCATTGTAAAGTAATGTGTCTGAGAATGTGCTTCCGAACTTTTCTTTCTTTAATATTTAAATGGAATTAAGGTAGAAATTTATTGTGACTTTTTTTCTTCTTAACATTCTTCATGAAAAATATTTACTATAGGAGAAATGAAAGAAAGAAAATCAAATATGTGGTTGCATACACATACTAGATCTTATCTTAAATAATTTTTTGATGACATGAAGTCAGATAAAAAAGTGAAATTAATATTTTTAGTGTCTATTATAAGTCAAATACATATTTTGGAAGAGACCACAACTTCAGAGAAGTTGTCATTCAAATATATCCTGTGGAGTATGTAGCATTATCCTTATTTTTAAAATGCAGATTAGGATTTGTGGGGTTTGTGCAAATTGTCCCCATTAATGAGAGCTTCCAGTCTTGGGGTTTAAGCAATTACACTTGCCAAACTTCTTTGATATACGGTCCAGAAAGGGCATGAGAAGTAGTTCCCTATCACCACCTCACTGAAAGACAGTCAACTATTTAAGTCAAACATAAGCTACTGTGCGTTACGTCCCTTCCAGGAATCTAAAGTTACAGATGTACAGTGAGCTGTGATTGTTATTCTCTCATGCTTATTAAACAGAGTCACACAGCCTTGGGCCAGGCAGAGAGGAACAATGAGCCCAAGCACAGTGCCAAAGAGCCTTTGCGACAGCCCCAGAGCTTGTTGAAAGGAAGATTAGTCCTCATCCCTTGCTTCTCGGCTGCA
Source organism: Octomys mimax (assembly GCA_002564305.1). Lineage (NCBI taxonomy): Eukaryota > Metazoa > Chordata > Mammalia > Rodentia > Octodontidae > Octomys > Octomys mimax. The sequence goes on from NDGM011188946.1 coordinate 12,555, forward strand.
GAGGTACAATTTCTAGCTCTAACAATCGGCCCTTTCAGAATTCTCTGAAGTTGTAGTCTCTTCCAAAATATGAAAAATTACAGGATGCAGTGAGAAGTAGTTTAATCTTTCTTTATGGACTGAGAAAGTTGTTTTTTTCCCAAAGTATTGAATGATAAGGTCTGATGGGGCAATGTCCAGCTGTCTAATGTCAGTACACATAGAAGTTCAGGGAAGTAGCAAAGCAGATTAAGCCATAGGCTGAGATTGACCTAGGAATCAGTCTCCTCTGTTTGCATGAGTCAGAGGCACTGGAAATAAATTCAGCAATCTTATACTTACATTTATTCACCTTTGAACATCTTGGTCATTGATTCTAGCCATTATTGTGTATTTCTGCATGCATATGTATAAGTGTGTATGTATGTACAAAAGTATACACACTTACTGTTTACATGTACTTTTGAGTGTAAAAACATTAACTACATAAATTATTAATTAATGACTTAGTTACTGTTCTTGATACCCAAAGTTAAAGGGGGAATGGTTGTTTTCAGTTCAAGGTCTGTAGAGGTTTCAGTCCACAGTCAGTGGGCTCTACGGGAGGGTGGCAGCGCAGAGGAGTGTCTTAGAGGTGAAACAGGCCATGGCAAGGAAGGGAGGAGCCAGTGAGGCAGCAAGCAGCAGCAGCAGCAACAGCAGTCTGCCTTCCCTCTTTGCCTGTATATTCCATCCAGGCTGTAAACCTATTGATTGGTACCACCCACACCGAGGGGGTGGGGCTTCCCATTATCTACACCCAGAACTACGCTTATTGCAATCACTGCACTAAGTTAGTACCACACACCCTTAACCTCTGTATTGCATGCCTGCTCTAGATTCAGCCAGTTCCAAAAGCACCCTGCCTATACGCACATGAGACTTTAGAGGGACATCTAGATAAAAGCCATGGTAATTATTTATTAAATAAAAGCTATTAGCAAAAAATGTGGGGGCCCATTGATTACCTGGCCAACATATTTTTGCTGAAAAATGCTCAATGGAAAATATTTTTCTTAGTTTTATGGAGATAGTGAAAATGTAAAATCTCAAATTTTTCATTAAAAAATAAAAATTATATTGAGATATGCTTCCTACCCACTGTTGGTGGTAAGGTAGTTGGAAGCATTAAACAATTTTACCCCTTGATAGTTCTGACATACAAGCTAATAAAAAATAAAATCTTAAAGTCATCTAAAATTTTAAACTTTCCAAGTAGCTTTTCTATACAGCAGGTGCTGAAGAAATTTTTACATTAAAATATGATGAAGTTTTGAGCAGTTATATGTTAAGTGAGACATGTTTACTCCCATAACTAATAATTTATTTATATTTTTCTTTTAATTTTATAAATAAAAGAATTGTGAAAATGAAATCTAAATTATGTTGCTTACTTTAACTGCTAAGAATCTTGGCACTTCATTAAAAATCCCAATTGGTATGATTGTTATATATTTTGTTCATCTTTTCTTACATTTTCTTTGTCCACATTATTTTTTAAACTATTGCAGATATCTCTGAAAAATCACTGTGGTTCCTTGTTTTTTATTTTGCTTTTAGAGGGGAAAATTTATTTTATTTATTTATTTTTTCCTGGATTTTAGGGAAGGGTCCACAGTGTGGTTCAGGGGCTCACCACTAGATTGGACTCATAGTGATTCTCCTGTTTACAGCCTCCCAAGTGCTGGGATTACAGGTGT
>NDGM011188957.1:0-18551 GCA_002564305.1 Octomys mimax
TGTTTAGACAAGATATCATGTCTGCATCTTGTACTATGAATAACTACTACAAAGACAATAATACGCAGTGTATTAATTATTTTAACTGTCCTACTGACCTGTTTTGAAACTGTCTCATTGCTACTTGTTTCTCGATAAAATTAATTTTTTAAAAATCTGATGAGTGTGTCCTCAGGGAACAAGGGTGAGCTCAGCAGTGTGCCAGCGCAGCCCTGCACCCACCCGCCTCCCATCCTCTGCAGCAGCCATGAAAACCAATGGCGCAGGTTCCAGCAACCTCGGAGGACAGAGCAGAGCCCCCTCGAAGTCGCAGTCCCAGAGAGCCGTCTGCTGGTTTGCTGCAAGAACCCACCTAACAGGCGGACGACATTTGTCTTGACTCCACGTGCTCACGCAGGAAGTCTTTTCCAGGGGGATATTTGTGCAAAATACCTGAAGGCCACTGTTAGCTGTCACAACTGCTAGAGGTGATGGTTTAAAACTGGATGAATCATGAGCTTAAATTAAAAGACCCATAAAGTAAGACAAGGCCCCTGAAGAAGTCCAGTGCCCTCCAAGCCTGAGCAGCCCCCATGCACAGGAAAGGCCTGAGGAGGCCCTGGGTCCCCCCTCCGACTGATGTCAAGGCACCTGCGAGCAGCAAATGAGGCCTGGGCAGCGCTGTGAGCTGCCTGGCTGGGCAGCACAGGTGGATGAGAAGACTTGATTTTCTACACTAAAAAATCCGAAGCAATCTACCAAAATACGATTAGAGGGATAAATGAGCTCAGCAAATTTTCAGGATACAAAATCGATACACGAAATCAATTCTATTTCTGTACATGCACACGGAACAATCCAGAAATAAAATTAAGAAAGTAATCTCATCCATAATAGCATAAAAAACAAATAAATTTAACCAAAAAGTACATGAAACTCATACACAGAAAACTAGAAAACAGCCATGAAGCCAACAGAAGAAAACTGGAATGAACAGAAAGCCAGTCCATGCGTCTAGACTGAAGGCTTAAAAGTGCTTGGATTGTGATCTCCACAAAGTGATCTACAAGTAAAAGGAAACCCCTAGAAAAGTCCTGGCTGGATTCTTATCGCAGAAATGAGCCGGCTGATCCTGGAGTTCATGTGTACATGCGGAGTCCAGAACAAACAAAACAACCTTGAGAAAGTGGGACAAGGCTAGAAAGCTCACATTTTCTGATTTCAAAACTTACAACAATAAAAAAGGGCAGCAATAAACCCAAATATTTAGGGTCAGTTGGTTTTTCAGTGAGTGCCAGGAGAGTACAAAAGAAATAGACTTTCAACATTAGAAAGCCAAATGCAAAAGAATAAAACAGAACACCTAGCTATCATCATATATAAAATTTAAGTCAGGACAGACTAATGACTTAAATATAAAACATAAAATTTTACTATGAAAGTCTTCAAAGAAAATAAAGGAATAAACAAACCATCGTGATACGGTTAGGCAATGGATTCTTACATGGCACTCCAAAAGGCCAAGCAAACAAAGAAAAGAGGGACAAACCGGACCCTGTCAAATGTAAGACCTTGCTGAAGGGCTGGCAGGATAGCCAGCACTGAGCCACACAGCACAGGCATGGCAGCGCTCGCCCCTAACCCCAGCATTGGGGAGGCTGAGACAGGAGAATCCCTAGGATTCTGAGCTGAGCAGTGAGACCCTGTGGCAAACCCATAATAAACAAACAAACAAACGTCGGCAAACATGACGAAACACTCCTGTAATCCCAGGAGCATGAAGGATCTGCGCCAGCAGGCTGAGGGATCTGCACTGGAGCCAGGAAGCGACGCTCAGAGTNAGAACCAGAGCTTCCCCAGGAAGAACTGCAGCCATGCTCAGCCACAGCAAGGACCAGATCTCCTCAGACAGTGAGAACGGCTGAGTTCTCTTCAGGAGAACCAGCAGGCCAAGCTTGCCCTACAGGAAGCCTGAGATAGAAGAACATCTAGTTTGAGGCCACTGTGGGCAATTTAGCAAGAGGTTATCTAAAAAAAAAATAAGGTGGTTATGTAACTTACCCATAAATCAGCCACCTAGCATCCTCAAGGTGATGTGTTAAATCTTTAGTACCACCAAAAAGGAAAAGAAATTTAAAACTTTCTGCTTCAACAAAACCTATCATGAAGGTGAAGAAAAAAATCCATAGATTGAAGGAAAATACTGTAGGTGTAAATCACACACCTGACATGGATCTAGCGCCTAAAGGCTTCTGTGCGTCTGTATGTTTGCCACGCATAACAAATACATTCGTTATGGGGAACTGTACTATGGTGGATTAACTAATGGCCCGCTTGCAATACCCAGCTGAACTGAAGCAGCGTGGTGCTGGGTATGAAAGGCCCGCCTGAGGGTTACTGTCAGCAGTATAAAAAGAGAACTGGAAGGGAGGATGGTGTGCTGTTGATTCTCCCAGACAAGCTTGGCCTGCTGGTTCTCCTGAAGAGAACTCAGCCGTTCTCATTGTCTGAGGAGATCTGGTCCTTGCTGTGGCTGAGCATGGCTGCAGTTCTTTCTGGGGAAGCTCTGGTTCTTACTCTGAGCGTCGCTTCCTGGCTCCAGTGCAGATCCCTCAGCCTGCTGGCGCAGATCCTTCATCCTCCTGGCGCAGACTTTCTAGCTTCCACTGCTGACCTTTGGGCCCTCCCAGGGCAGATCCTTGATAGACTTGCATGAGACATTGTTATGGGCTCTGGGCCTCCAGCTGGACCTGTGGAGGACGATGCCCTGGCTCTAGGTCTTCAACCTAGAGTGACCTCTGCAGGACACTGCTGTGGGATCCAGGCCCTCAGCTGGATTGTTGGGTCTCCAGTATGTGGGCAGATCTCCTGCACTCTTTTGCATTTGACTCTTTGTGTGAATATTATAAAATAATCCTATAAAGTGTGCACCCTATATTAAATGTTTTCCCTTGTAAATCCTTTCAATAGGTACATTTATAAAAAGACAACCCAATTGAAAAATGAGCAAGAAATTTATCTAGATACTTCTTTAAAGACTATATTCAAAGGCTCAATGAGCTCAATATCCCTAGTCATGAGAGAATAGTAAATAAAAATCTCAGTGAGATACTACTTTACAACTGCAAGGTCAAAAAAGAATAAAAGCTAGCGGAGTTGGTAATATAGCTCACTAGTACGGCGCTTGCCTGCCACGCACAGGTCCGTGCATCCCACCCTCAGCAGCATAAAAGAAGAAGCGGGTGGGGGAATCTGCGAGGCCTGCAGGTTGGGGAGGATGGAATAAGGTCAGACCCCTCACAGGTGGTTGCTGGGAAGTTAAAACAGTGCCCTTTGGAAAGCTGTGTGGCAATTTTTCAAAAGTTAAACACCAACGTACATACAACCCCAAAAGGTGTACCTAGGTATACACTCAAGAATTGAAAATAAACATTCTACAATGGAATATATTCCATCTTAAAATATTGTTGGTTGTCACAATCTTGCTTGATAAGTAAATGAGTGACACTGGGTGTGTCCACCCAGTGGGTGGCTCTTAGGCAATTAAAGGGGTCAGGAATAAAACTATAACAAAGAGAACAGGTCCGTGGCTGGCAGGGGTTGGAAGGGAAAGTGTGACAGAGGGCCACATTGTAATTTAATGGAACTTTTCTCTAGCCTGCTTCTGGCCATGGTTACATGAAACTACATATGTGTTAAAATTTACAAAACTACACACCTAGAACATAAAAAAAAAAGCTATAACACCAAACAGAAAGTAGAGACGCAGGTATGAGGCCCTGCCTTTCTAACACAGACCTTCTTTCATAATTATGAAAGAAATCTCTGCAACTCTCCATTGTACACATTTAACCAACTTAATTCAAGAATGAGCTAATCGGTTTTGTATTTATTAAATCCAAATGTTTCCAATGGGTAGATTTAATAAGCTGTGGCACAGGAAAGGTGCATTCTACACTCTGAAGCATAAGAATTAATTGTTCAAGCTTGGATGCAAAAAGTAAAATTAAAATTCCATGTACATGATATAACGCCACATTCGGAAGAGCAGGGAAAAGCATTTCTACAGAGTGAGCTGAAAGGCACTTGAAAACATTTCAATCACCAGGTAAAAGAAAAGAAAAGACAAGTGAGGGTCACAGCTCCCTTCTGCTGCGGTGAAAGGGCCTCTCTTCCAAAATGCGGGTAGTCCTTTTAGTACAGGAAGCTGAGTTAGATTGAAATATTATAGGCAGTCAGACAGGGCCAGGCATTCACGGAAACAGTGTGGAAGACAAAATAACTTCGGGAGAGACAGACCCCCACTGTGGGCCAGAGCTCTAGACAAAAGAGTGAACAAAGGCAGGCACATGCCTCCCTAAAGACAGGCATCCAGGGTTGAGATTCTAATGAGTCCCTCACGCTAAGGACACCTGGAAGTCACTAATCCAGGGCCCTACAGGAAAAGCCCTGGTCTGTATTCATGTCCCCTTGCCATGCCTACTTGCTATGTAACTGGATTCCCCATTCCATCCTAAATTTAATCAATTTTACTGAGCACTTATGCTTGTAATCTCATTGGTTGACCATAGTTTCATCCCACTCCATGCCCACCTAAGCGAGTTCCCATGTTCTCCACTTTACACCCACCTCATCACATGGTTTTACTCTATAAAAGTCCCTGAAAGACACAGCTGCCAGGGCAACCCACTTGGACCCCCTTCTGTCCTTCTCTAGGGCAGGACCTTTCTTTCCCCCAACTGGCCCAGGTATCTTTCGTTTGGGAGTTTCATTCTCCCGTACCACTCTCTGGCTTTGAGAAGGTGGTCCTCCTCTTTGGCAGTCCTTGCCTCTCCAAATTATTCCCTTCCTTCCCCTAACCCTCCATAACAAATGCTACCTCTAAGATGAGCCCCAGTCAACTCTCCTCTCTCTAGAAAACTGAACATACAGAACACATGAAGCAGGATGGAGAGATAGTTCAGTGGTCTAAGCGCCTGCCGGGCAAGTGCAAGGACCCGAGTTTGATCCCAAGCACTGCATGCCATTCTGGCCCAGGAGCCCCAGGCGCATCATGCCAGCCCTGAAACTGGGTGTGGTGGTACACTCCTGTAATCTCAGCACTGGAGAAGCTAAGACAGAAGGATCACTATGAGTCTGAAATGTGTACAAGACCCTGTATCAATGACAACGACAAAAACCACAAGGCTCAGTACCTAATTTCAAAGGTCCACCCCAGGAAGCTCACTCCAGAGCCATGGAGTCAAGCTAAGCACTCTGCAGCGTGGATTCAAGCCAGAGGAGCACTTGAGTTCCACCCCGACAGTCAGCCAGGCCCATCATGAGGGGACGTCCCGCCCACAGCAGCCTTGCACAAGCAGAGCTTTCCTTGTGTCAGCACTTTCTGAGCTCCCCTACTGTCCAGGAGCTGTTCTAGATGAAGCTGATAGGATCACCCTGTCCTCAGGGAGCTATCCTCCTAGTGACAGGATGAGAACAACAAAAACAATAAATGAGAAGCTGTTGACAGGATTATAATGAAACTCAAGAGGTGTCCACAGGAATGGATGGGCAATAGCGGCACTCTGCAGCATGAGGATTTGTCAGTCCTCCGAATCCCCTGAAATAAGCAGCAGCAATCTCACTGGGAAGGGCTAACCCAAAATAAAAGGACGAGCTTGAAGAGCAGCCACACGTCCCTGTACACTAGCAAAGTGATGCTCAGCCTCCAGGCCGATGACTCGCGGGAAGACGCCAGCCTCTGTGCCCCCGAGAGTCACACGCTCCTTCCTCCTCGCCTGCTCACAGCCACGACCATCTGGAAGGGTGGTCTTGTGCCCACTTGCAAGATAACAAGCCAGCTTCAAATGGGAAAGGGACCCAAACATAAAGATGCAAAAACAGAGTCCCTCGATGGAGCCAAATGATACTGCCTCAGCAAACTCATCCTCTGATGGGAGATTAAGTCCAAAGGTCTCATTGCAAAGAACATAGCACTAGATACTAAGAGGATTAGCTCCGCCGTGAAATCCCATGTGCCAAATCTCCTTCGTAATTCACTTAATTATAGTTCTCTGCGCTTGAAAAATCATATCTTCTGTGTTTCAAATACAAAAAAGTAGAACCAATAAAACTCTGTAGGAAAATGGATATCTACATATAGGAACTCTATGTTTCTAAAATAAGAGTAATATGAAGGCATTAAAAATAAGTAGGTAGGGGCCGGGGAGATAGTTCAGCAGAATAAGTGCTGGTCTGGCAAGCACAGGGTCCTGAGTTCAATCCCCGGTACTGTAAAAAAAAAAAAAATTGGTAAACTATTTGAGTCAAATGATGTGCTCTGTCTTATTTGCCTGAAACTCCATCCCTATAAGTCTTCCTTCACCCCATGTGACTCCATTTTGAACTTTCAACCACACTCTTTCTGATTCTCTGGGGACTGTGAGAGGTTCAGAAATAGAACCACAAGTCTTTCCTGGGATTCTTCACCCTGGACAACAAAAGCCGCTACATGTGGAGCCAAGCATGGAGCATACTCATGCCCACAGTGGCAGACAGCCATGCACAGGCTGGCGTATGTGTGCCCAAGTATGCGCAGCTGTACTAGATGGGCATAGGTAGGCTATGCCTTACATGGCTGCAGAGGTAGAAGCACAGTGCAAGGGAACGCCAGTGCTCTATGAAATTCAAGACACTAGCTGGGCTGGGAGATAGCTCTGTGGTCTAAGTGCCTGCCTGGCAAGCACAAGGACACGAGTTCAATCTCTGGTACCACATGCTGTGCTGCCCTGGAAACCTGGGCACGCTGAGCTGTGTAGCAAGACCTTGTATCAACAAATAAAATAAAATAAAAATTTTAAAAGTGACACTTTAATATGAGTGGTGATGTTTTCTTTCTTTTGAATATGCTTCACATTAAAGGGAAGGTACCACAGTCTACCACGGCCAACACTCCGAGTTATATTTCATAACTTCTGAGTCAGTTAGTTTGGAACTGGAAACCTCTTTTTCCAAAGAAATGATGTTATGAAAAACAGAGGTTGGACCCCAGGCCAAACCCATAAATGCTTATTTAAACCATTAGTTACTTTTGGAAAACTAGATTATGTCTTTTAGTCCTTCCCATGGGCCAGGCATGTCTTCCAAAAATATTAACTCATGTATGTTTCAAAACAATCACAGATGGAGTTCTACTTCCTACATGGGGCAGCTGCAGGAGTGTCACATCTATTGGGTTTCTGTGCCCCATCATTATATATCCACTTAAGACTAGGACATCCTCAACACGAATGCCAGGAGAGGATGGCAGGTCCCCTTCTGCTGGTAGCGAGATTCTCTCTGTGCACAACAGCTCCTGCTCCTGCAATGCTACCCTTTACCGTCCTCTTTCCCATCAGCACAACAGCAGACCACCACAAAACCACCTGCCTCTCCCTGCACCCTGCCTCCACTCCACCTCCCCATTCTTACCGGCCTCTCACACCATCCAGCCAAATTGTTCTTGATCTTTGAAGACCTGCCAAGCCCACTGGACACACACAAGGCCTTCTACTGTCCAGTGCTCTGCACAGTAGGTACCAACGGCCACATCCCCCTCTGGCTCTGCAAATACTTTTCCCCTTCTTGGGTCACTCCTGGGTGTCTTCCATTACCTCCTCCACTTACGGCACCACTGCCCTGGGTGATGTCCCCCACCCAGAGTCCACACCATATAGGCCATCTTGGACAGTCTCATCTGCTTGCACCACCAGAGCTACCACATGTCAAACCTTTACAGAGACAACCTATAAAGAAGGACCCTGGGCTGGGGAGATAGCTCAGTGGGCATAAGTGCCTGTCTGGCACATGCAAGGTCCTGAGTTTGACTCTCAGTACCAAAAACAAAGAAGGACCCATCTGTGCATCTCAGGAGCCCCAGACACCACAACTGGAACAATCCCAAACCAAGATCTGGATCCACTCTCAGCCTTGCTCCCAACCCTGCTCCTACTTTAGAAAGCCACATGCTCATCCTCAGCCCATAGTCACCTTCGAGGAACATCCTTCTACTGAGACCTTACTGTAGACCTATGGACTGGCATGGCGTGGCCAGCCCAACCCTTGTGCTTAAGGTACTCAGACCTCACTGTATTAGGAGGTGGAAACACATGCAGCACAGAAAGGAGGGTCGTATGGAAGCTCTATCTCATAGTCCCTAGGGGCAGGAAACATGATCTCCCGCCCACAGCCCCATGGGGAAGTACAGGGCTGGTCAGCAGACAAAAAGAGTGGGTGGAAAACTTGGACCAGGACCTTCATTATGGTTTCCACGGGAAGGAATCAGGAAGATTCCTAAAGATTTCTACAGTAGCAGAGGCAGAGGAAGAGGGGTGGGAACTGGCCAATTTAAATGATTTCAGCAGCGTGGTATAGGAGCTGGCTGTGGTTAGCTGAACCAGAATAGGACAGTTAGGGCAGGTGGAAGCAGCCTAGAGTGAGGAAGTACGAAAGAGAACGTGGTGGAGAAATGGGCTCTGGATTGGCTGGCTTGCGCTTGAAAGATCTGCTCAGAAGCCAGTCATTACAATGTCTAGTAATCAGCCAACTCCAGCAGAAGCGGTGCCTCCAGGGCCAACAAGGCCCCTAGATGCCAAAGAATCAAAATACAGAGAATAAAAAGACATGAAACATCGCCAACATATGCTGTACAGAGTAATACCCAGAGAGGTTCACTGCTCTGACCTGGGTCACATGCACTAATAAAAATTCTAGCTAGAATTCACACAACACTTCACACAGCACCTCATTTTAGATCTCACAAGAACTCTACACGTGGCAGCTTTCTGCCCAGGCCCACACAAGGACCACCGATGCTCAGAGAGGTTAAGCCATTTTTCTCATTCACTGGACTAACAAGGGGCAGAGCTGCAAGGACACCAGGTCTCCTCTTCCCGCCTCTGGTCTAAGGTCCTCACCACAGGGCCTTGGCTCGCCGCAAGCCCCATCTGAAGTGTGCACTAAGATACAGGATGTCCCCTGGGCTGAGTTAGGCCCCTTATGGTTCCAGTGGTTCTGGTGGGGGTGGTCTTTCCCCACTTACATCTCCCCTGATTAGGTAGTGAAAAGACACCTGGATGAGCAGAGAACGTTCCAGAAAAATGCATGTTTACTTCAGAACATGGCTCAGATCACACACTGCTGCCTTCTCACCCTAGGGGATGGTGCAGACAACGTCCACAGCTCCCTGGGCCTGGGCCTAGAGCAGTGCTCCTCCGGGGCTCTGTCAGGGCTCGGGGTTGTCACTGTGTCAAGGCTGTTTCTGTCAGTTGGGGAAAGGTTGCCATGGAGATGGCCGTGCTTCAGTGCAAGGGGTGCTGACCCTACGTACAATGTGGGAGAAACACAAGTTCCGAACAATGCCAAGACAAAGCTCACTGCCGCCTTTGAACCCAAAAGGCTTTCCATGATTCTACTATTGCCAGAAGCGCCCAGGAATGCAATGACCAAGCCAACAGGGGACTTCAGCACAGCCAGAACTTTATCAAGAGCCGTTCACCATTTTCAAAATCTTGTCACCAACAAGTGCTAGTATAGCACCTTGTCCCTGCTGTACTGCTGTGGCCACGCCCACATGACTGTACCCAGAGGTACAGGGGTGTGAGCCTCTGGTCATTCCCAATGTCCCCTGGGGTAGACATGCCTATGCACTAAAGTACACATTCTTTTATGAAAGTAATAAAATAATAAAATTTGGAATCACAAGTGGCATTACACTAGGCTTTCTATGACTTTCAGTTTGGGACATAACCCCCCTACCATGTTCACGGGTTCTACATCCATGCATTCAACCAGCCTCAGACAGAAAACACACTTGCTCCCTGATGGCTGTGTCTGCACTCAACATTTTTCTCCTCATTCCTTCCTAAATAATATAGTGTAACAGCTATTTATGCTGAATCTCCTTTCTCTTAAGTATCGTGTCATCTGGAGACAACTTAGTATATAGGAGGATGCCCCAGTGATATGTAAATACTACACCATTTCACCCAAGACTTCGAGCAGCCATGTTGGTACCCTTAGGGGTCATGGAACCAAGCGTGCTGATCATCAGGAGTGACTATGCAGTAGATCATCATCGTAACAAAGAGCCATGTGAGCTGACCAGATAGGAACCCCTGGGCCAGCCGGCCAGAAGGCCTCCGAGCCCCGTCTAGATCCTTTAGCAGTTGAGCCTAAATGCATACCCAGCCCCCAAAGGTGCTCCACAGAGTCTGAGATGAATGACGGAAGGAGACACATGTGTCTGCCCTTCTTCCTCTTCCAGTCTCCTGTCCTGCACAGAGAGGTGAGTGCTACTGTCCACGCTCTGCCCAGAGCTGGCCGTGTCTTCTCCTCCTGCCAATTTTCCTCTCTCCCTACAATGGAGCTTTTCCTGCCTGCCTCTGTGAACAACTGGTGCTGGACAAGGTCTCTCCTTGAGAAGAGAGGCAAGGGAAGGGTAGGCATAATCAAAATTCTGGTAGGTGGAATGACAAAAATGGCTAATGATCACATTTTTTACAGAAATTATGGCAGTAAAGGACACATCACCATTAACATCCCATTAAGTCCTCACCTTTCATTCACACGTAATGATTCCATCGTTCTTGCCACTTCCTGAAGCAGTTCTGAAGTCCTCTTTCCTGAGTGTCTTTCAGTTGTACTGTCATTGCTGTCTCGATGTCCTGGATCGATTCAAAGTATGCAGACTTTTTATGCTCATTTTGACTTTAGGGAAGAGTGAGGAGTCACGTGGTAGCAGGTGCAGCGCGTAAGTTGGTGAGGGCGCACCGGTGTAATCGGACGAGCTTACCTTTCTGTAGGAAGCGCTGAGCAGCAGCATTCACTGTGCTCCTTAAACACTTCCTAGAGACACTGGCAAAAGAGGACTCCCAGGACTGCCTCAGGACATGCGAGGATGATGGGATCAGCACGCTCAGAGAAGAGTATTTTGAGGGCGGTGAGTGACAAAGTGTTCTTTGCTAAAATAAATGGTTTTCTTTTAGACAGCCATCACGGATTTTGATTGCAAAATCCTTTTCCACGCAGGATTTATTCAGTCAACACATTTGGAATGTCTGCTGTCTGTCACTAGCACTCTTAGCAGACTCCAAATTCACCTTCAAGTTTGAGTCCGCACTAGAAGCTTCCAATATCTGGAAAGTAGGCTATCTGCAAGAACCTAGCAGGATGAGCAGGACCTCTCTATGGTCTGAAATTCAAGGAAAACTCAGGAAAGACCTGGGGTGAGCCAAACACAGGGGTGATGAGCTGCAGGTGCCAAAACACTGCCGGAAATATTCCAAGTTTCAGGGTTTTTCTGTTTTAAAATTTATTTTGCTTGACAAATAAAACTTGTATCTGTTTATCATGTATAATATGTTTCAAAATAGGTAGACACTGAGGAAAAGCTAAATTGAGTTAATTAATCTATTCACATATCTGTGGCAAGAACATGGCAGCTTTCTACAAAGCAGTTATATCTGCTCTACAATTTTGAAGAATTCAATATATCTTTATTAACTATGGACATTATCTTGTGTAATAGATCAAGATATTTTGATTTTGAGTGCTCCCATTTTTAATGCTTCCTCTGTCTTATGGAGAGTGCTTCTGAACTGAATTCACTGAGGTGCAGGCTCCAGAAACTATTTTATCCAGGAAACACTGCTGGTAAACCAAAGGCTCAAGACATGACCCGTGTTTATCACCTTTCCTATATGCTTTAAATATATTCTGCACATATAGCAATAGCTATATTCTGCACCGAAGGCATCGTGCTTTCTACTTTGTATAGTCATGGTTGAGATATACTAATAAAACACGTACTGGATGATTTAGACATTTATTCAGAATCCTAAGGAGAAAACGTGCTTGCACCTTCCTGGCAGACACACACACATGATGCATTCCACACACTTGATAGGTGACGCGAGCACCCGTGTTCAGGCAACTATGGAGAGAAAGTATAATCACAAGCTGACTTCTGGTCACTGGTGTGCCAAATAGCATCAAGTTCTAACCAAAAACTGAGATCTCTCTTTGACAAATGGGCTGGCCAAGTTGGAACAAGCTAAGCCAATGCTTAAGGTAGATATCCATGCTTCATAAACTTTTTATATATAAGACACTAGCAAGTACAGATCTACAAAAAGAAGAGGCTACCGACAAAGTGGATCCCCCACTAGATGTAAAGATCAAAAAATCGGAGGCCTCCCCAGGTATTAAAGCAATCCACAATCTGAGTATTTACATCACATACAAATTTCACCAGCATGTCACAGAATAGAAATACGAGGCACTAAATAACAAGGCAAAAGATTATGGCCAACATTCTCAACTCTCCAACTCAAAATCAGTCAAATGTTTCCCACCCAAAGGCAGCGGGCCAGCCCAGGTCACAAGCCTCTGTAAGAGGAAAGGGACACTAACGTGCACCAGGAACAGGCCCCGCTCATCAGCTGTTGTGTTCAGTTCCTCCTGGCTCTGATTTCCCACAGGAGAGACTTTTGTTCTCACTCACTCCCTACAGCGGTAGCATCTGAGGCCAGCAACGTGCCCTCAGCTGCCCAGCCCAGAAATGCCTTCCCAGCCCATCTGATGAGGACTGCACCCTTTTATCTGCCCTCAAATCCACAGCACATGCAACTTCTGTGCCCCAGAAAATCCTCAACCAATCAGCAGTCTTCTTGCTTATAAAAATGAAGCTGTTTAGTTGCAGCAGGGTCGTGAGCAGAGAAAGCTTCTCTGCTTCACATGTTAGCACCTGCAAGCAGGGACAGGAATAAGCCTAGCTGGGGAGCTGAGCTACAGGACTAGACTCAAGGACAAGAAACCTGTCCGTTTTCCACTAAGTGAAATACAGTCATGCTTCCCTAAGTGACAGAGACCTTGTGAGAATGCTCTTCTAGGCAATGTCACCACTGTGCAAACAACACAGTGTCCTTACATATGTCTACACAGTCTAGGTCAGTTACAAGCACAGGCTCTTCATGGCCTGTCCCCTATTTCACAGTAAACTTTTCTCTGTATAAATAGAAGGAACATAACCTAAAGTAACCATGAGCTGTACAGAATGGTACCGTAAATGCACACTTATCACCATGATGAGTATTAGGACTGTACATAATTGTATTCCTATCCTTCAAGCAAAGCAAGCTCAAGAGAGAAGCCATGAGAACTGCAACCACAGGGTGCCACGGGAACAGAGGCACCCAAGCCCTTGGGAGTTCACATCTTGCCACAGATGCCCCAGGATGCTGGACACGGCACTATGTTTTTCCAGCTGGAATTTGGTCTTGCTTTGATCCCATTCTTTTCCATCCAACTATTTGTACATTTTGGAATAGAAATGTTTATCTTGTTTCACTGAATGTTGGAAGTGTTTAACTTTCTTTCATTTGTACAGGAGCTGGCAGCTAAATCTCAGAGGGTATTTTGGAGTTGGACTTTTTAGCAATGCAGAATCTGTTAGGACTCTGTCAACTCTTAGAAATGGACTAAATGCCTTTTACATAAAGGAATGTACATGAGTCTCTGGGCGCCCAGAACAGAATGTTATGGCTTCTATCTAGATGTCTCCCCAAAGCTTCATGCTGTCATAGGTGGGGCTTTTTGGTGGTAGCCGGATTTAGGGTATGTGACACTGGGATGATAATTAGATGGGTTTAGCATAGTTCCGGGTGTGGGTACATCCCAAGAGGGATGTGGGTGGCAACAATCCACAGGCTTGTAGCCTGGATAGAATATAAAGGGACAGAAAAAAGGCAGACACACAGGTGCTGCTGCTGCTTGCTGATTGCTGCCTTCTGCTTCCCACTCCATGAACTATTTCTACTCTCTGGGGCCCTCCCACCACGCCGTCCTGCCTGGGAGCCAGCCAACTATAGCCTGAAACCTCCATAAACTGCAAGCTGAACTAAACCTTTCTTGGTACCTTTAACTGTGGGTGTTGGGCATTCTGCCTTAGCAACAACAACAACAAAAAAGTAAAAAAAGTAACTAAGCCAAATTCTGTGAGACTGAAAATAAAGTAGGTCTGTTTATACCAGCATCAACACAAACACATGAGTAACACATTGTGCTCGGAGGCTGTAACGGCTATGACGTAGCAATGCCATAGGAATCTCTCGGCTCTCGGCTCTATTTAATCTTGTAGGACTGCTGTGGTGTGCACATATGCGTCCCATCTCGGGCCTAAATGTCATTTCGCAGTGTGTAGCTGTGTTTCCAACCTCTGCTTGTCCATGTAGTGAGAGACTACAGTTCACCATGAACTGAATGCCAGGAGATTTGTGCAGCTCAGAAAACTGGGTGACCGTCCCTGCTGGGTCATCACGAGCCTCTGGTATCCCAAGAGTATATCGGCTCCTCAACCAAAATGACTGCAGTGAGGATGCCATCTGCAGGCACCCGTGGCACCTTTGCTGGGGAATGCCCCTCTCCGCATCTGCCAGACACCTTCAGCAAGCAGAAATCTGGCCACTTTCTCCCAGTTGCAGGAGGCCCCACCAACACTCTGGTAGACCAGTGCTCTGCTGCCTCTGTGCTCCATGAGGGAAAGGACAAAAGAAGCCACATGGCTCAGAAAGGAGGTCCCTGCATGCCTCAGCAGGTGCCGGTGAGGAGAAATGGCAGCACTGAGGTTTGACTTTTTATTTTAGCCCCAAGATTCCCCTCAACTCAAGAATTGAAAGAGATGGTACATCAGGCTGAGGTACCCACAGGACCCGCGTGCCCACAAGTGACCCCAAGCAGCAACTTCACACGTCCACTGGAGACCGCACCCCTGGGTCACATGTGCAGGGGCTCCTTGGGGAGAAAGGTCGCGTGTCTTTTTGTCTTTCCCCGTAAGGGCCTAGAGAATTCTGGGGCCAACAAAAGCCCATCTCCTCTGTTTCCCTAACAACTGATGATGAGGAACCTGATCACTTACTAGAGCCTTTGCAAGAATGGACTAACACAGAACTGAAAGGAATTCTGCTGCGATGTCATGATTATCCTCCCTAAGTGTGACTCATGAATTCCAAACCCCCTCAAATGAAGTAGACTTCCAGGGTATGACCATTACCATTCTGTACTTAAACAATTTTATGTATCCCCTTTCCAGTGCTGAAAAATATTTAGAGGATTTTATCTTGCCACAAATAAAAGGTATACATGGGTGACAGAAGTAAAGGGGATACCAACATACTGTAATTGTCCATGAGTGACCCAACATAATATCCTACTTTACAAAATACCCCTTTTTAATAATCTCTTTCATTAAGGGAGATGCCGAGTCAATAGCGGTAAATCTCTAAGACCCTTCTGAGGGCTTAAACAAGGGTGAGTTAAGTCTCTGGAGTGTTCCCCCCTAGGGAGGCCTCTGCGCCGTGTGTAAGGAGTGCAGGGTGAGCTGTCAGACCCAGACCTGATTTGAACTCGGTGGTTATAAATTCTGAGGTGTGGTCACCACCCTACAGCCCGACACTCAGCACCTTCTGCCCTGGGTGTGGCAAAATGACCAGCCTCGTACGTCCCGTCCCCACTTCCCAGAGGGTCTTCTGCCTGCCTCTGGTGCATATTCCAACCCTTGCTGGCACTGGTCTTTTACTTCCAAGCAACAAAATCCAAGTTGGCTCAGCAAAGTAGGAGATGGATGTTGTTTGAGGAATGTTGGAAAGCTTGCAGGATCCTCAGGAGGGCGACAGGAAAACCCGAAGGCTGTGCAGCCAGGAGCAGAGCTCACAGAACCGCCTCCCTGCCGCCAGCTCTGAGCACCAGTCCAGAACATGACGCCACCAAGCAGGACCCTGAGTTGTGCCAGAGGACTGAGCTACGCAGCCCATCAGCCACCTGGACCCCGGCTTCCAGCCTTGCTGAAAGCCTTCCCCAGCACCTTCCGCTCTAGAAGTAGACCCTGAGCGACAGTCCAGGGGAAGACAGCAGAGCACAAGGCTGTCAGCTCTGCACTGCCCATCCTCGCTCGGTTCCAGGGTTGCTCTTGGCTAGCACCAAAGAGAAAAGGCGAGCTGGCACCTTCACAGGAGGAACCAAGCCGAGGACTCAGAATGCACATCTCAGGGACAGCAAAGCAGCCATCCAAATACAGACAGTGGGCCATGCAGCAAGAGGAAGGCCCAACGCCTTGCTGACCATCCACAAGGACTGGACACCATTCCCGTGATGGACAACTCTCCTGCAGCCCATTCTTAAGTCCTGAGGATGCCACTTACCAAGTAATATGTTGACACAACACAGTGCACAGGGAGCTCTCTGATGTGCCATGATGCAAGGACTGTCACGACCAACTCGGTGTCACACAAATGACACCACTGGGATTTTTAAGAGCATTCTCTAAACATAGGCATAAAAAAGCAACTGTTAAAATAGAAACAGACAAGTTAGTCCTACTGCCTTAAATAGTCATCCTACATGATACGCCAGAGACTATGAGACTAGAAACAGAATCTGTCCACAGTGATGAGGAAATTATTTTTAAAAATAACAAAACCCACTAAAAGAATCCAACTGGCATCTCAGAACAGCAGAACCAGAGCCACCCTTTGTCACTGATACAGCTCTGGGCTGAGGATCACAAACCACCGGGCATTCAGAGTCCGCAGGGTCTATTCTGGGCAGAAGATGCCCTTTCCTGGCTATAGCAGCTGGCTGGACATAATGTGGGTGCTAACTAGAAGCCCCATGAGCTGGGAAGCCCACTCCACCCACCTAGAGACCCAGATAACTGCCCAGAGCACCGTCTGTGGGACGTGGGGTTCGCTTCATCTGTTCATCCTCTCAGCTCTGGAGTTGTTCTGAGCACCTGCAATGGGCCAAGAGCAATCCTAGCGGTGAGCAGGATGCACATGCCCAGGCCCCGGCCTCTGACGGGTGCCAGAAGCAATGTGGCCTCGGACAGGGAGGAGGGCTTGACAACAGAGGAAGCACAGGGAGGGCAAGAGCAGAGAAGCAGGGATGGGCAGGGAGAGGTCTGCCTCCAGGGGCAGGAACCCTCAAACAGCCCACGCCTGGCCCCGGGCATAAGCGAGATGACGGGAAACAGTGAGCAGCTTAAAAGAACAGGTGCCTTAGCTTCAGAGAGGAGGTCTGAGAGGAAGAGGAGACGCAAGTGTGTGCAGCTGGAGGGGCCACGTGGAGTTTGAGGGACCAGGAGCTGCCACCATGGCTGGCCCCTGAGGCACAGAAGCCACACAGCACAGGACTGCCGGACTACTTACTGGAAGGGGTGTAAACCGCACAATGACGTAATCAGAATGAGGACAGCACAGACACGCAAGGCAAAACCCTATGTACATCCTTCTCTAAACTACACAGCTCGGGGCCAGGGAGATGCTCGGTAGAATAAGCGCCTGCATGGCAAGTGCAAGGTCCTGAGATCAATCCCTGGTACTGCAAAAAATTTTTTTAAAAAACTGCACAGCTCTCTTGCTTTGGCCCAGATGGGTGAGTTTTGCTGCCATCTAGTAATACTCCTAACCTCTTGCTTTTGAAAAAAAATTACTATTCAGTAATCCCTTTCAGGCTGTTAATGCTTTAATTTTTAAGTTGTAGAAAAATATACAGACATGAAATGTACCAAGCACACATGTGTAAGTACGCAGTGCAGGGGCGGGAGGTACACATGCTGGGGGACAGCCGCCACCAACAGCCCCCTGCAGAATTCTCTTCACCGCCACAACCCAAACTCTGTGCCCGTTACACACTACCTTCCCATGCCTCCGCCAGCCAGATGCTAGCAGCCTCCTTTCTAGCTTCGGTTTCTATCAGTCTGACTCTAGGAACCGTCTAAATATTATGAAAATTTTGCCCTTCTGCGACAGGCTCATTTCACTTGGCATAACATCCTCATGGCTCAGCTGCATGGTGGCATGCCTCTGACGCCCCTTCCTAAAAAACCTTTGTCAAACCTATAACCTGGGCCTGGAGAGATAGCTCAGTAGTCTAAGCGCCTGCCTGGCAAGAGCAAGGACCTGAGTTCAATCCCCAATACTGCAGGTTGTGCAGGCCCCAGAACCCCTGGCATGCCACACACACCTATACTCCCAGTGCTGAGCTTGAGCTGTGTAGCAAGACCCTGTAAACAACAACAATGACAAGGACGATGATGACAAATTTTTTGTTTAAAAACTGCAACCTGTCTTTAAAATTCATAATGGACGCAGGGGCCAGGGGTGCAATGCCCTGGCCTGCTGTGCTGGCCTCACCCCAGGGCATGCTGAGACAGCGATTGAGACTGGGCATGGTGGTATGCCCCTGTAATCCCAGCTCTTGGTAGGCTGTAAACAGGCAGATCACTATGAGTCCAATCTAGTAGTAAGACCCTGAACACCCTGTAGATCCTTCCCTAAAATAAAATAAAATTAAAAAATCATAATGGAGGTGATCAACAAGGTCAGCTTTTTTCCCCCATAATTTTATTAAGAAATAAATAGCAATGAGACAGTTTCAAATCAAATTAGGACAGTTTCAATAATTAATACATTACATATTGTTTTCTTAGTGGTTAATCATTGTATAAGATGCAGACATGATATCCTGTTTACAAACACTTTTAGAACAAATCTTTCTAT
>NDGM011188960.1:0-11423 GCA_002564305.1 Octomys mimax
CTCAGGCCCTTGCGCTTGCCAGGGAAGCACTTATTCCACTGAGCCATCTCCCCGGCCCCTGTAGTATTTCTTTTTAAACAACATAATATCTCTACATAGGCATTATCATGCCTTTAAAGTGTACTTTGCCATCAAGAAGTCTGTGGAAACTGGCACAGTGGTGCACACCTACATTCTCAGCTGTGCAGGAGGCTGAGTCAGGAAGTATCCCAAGTTCAAGGCCAGATGAAGTGACTCATTGACACCTTTTCTCAAAATGCAAAATAGAAAATGCTAAATGCAGATCAGCGGTAGAACGATCCTGGGCTCTCTGCTCAGTGCCATTGCCTATCCCTCAAAATCACTATTACCGGAATGTTTTGATTTAACATAACCAAGAATAATAAATCTGGCTTGCCTATAGGACAGTACAGGCATGGTGGAAAAATTGCACTGGGAACTGAGTTTTAGTCAGGCTGATTCTGTCATAGATAATTACTTGTGAACAATTTCCATTGAAATAGATTATTTCTATTTTTGTTGTTTCTATTTTCCAAATTTTTATTGTTTCTATTGTCCTTTCATTGTCTTATATACATTGTATTATTCAAGAGACGCTAAACTGTGCTGTAGAAACAACCTTAGATACCCCAGTGGCTTACAATAAAATCTTACTTCAAGCTCGCCATCAGGGGGTGATGCTTGCTCTCACTTGGGTGCTGAGCTAGAG
The DNA here is from genome assembly GCA_002564305.1 of Octomys mimax. NCBI lineage: Eukaryota > Metazoa > Chordata > Mammalia > Rodentia > Octodontidae > Octomys > Octomys mimax. Next base: position 710 of record NDGM011188960.1, read on the forward strand.
GAGGTGCGCCGCCTGGATGCCTGGACACTGTGGACAGAGGAAATGGTCATTCGCCACTTCTTTAAGGTTTCTTGTGGGAAGGAAAGCACACCATTCGCGTTCCCATTACACTGGCCAAAATAAGTTACATGGAGAGAAATAGAACTGGACTTCCTTCTTATTATTTCAACAGATTTTCTACAAGTGCAGATTAATCTTTTTTTTTTCAAAATAAGTGGTGGATAATGCTGTCCCACCACAAGCTGGCAAGGGGAAGAAAAACATCAAACAACAGCACCAGTAACTCCCACAAGCATGCTGACGAACTTTACCTGAATGTGGAGAAGAGGGACAGTCCAACGTAGTGATGGGAAAATTTATATTGTGATTTTGAAAATCAGAAAGAGGCCTAACAGTTTATCCACTGGCTAGGTTTAATGTCTGGACTTCTTTTCAGTCTTCCTTTATACTGAAAGAAATTGGGCTGAAATTGAGTTCTCAGGGGAATCTCCCAGTGATTGACTGCTAAGCCTTCTAGAGCCACGCAGGGTGGATGGGAGGCTGGCTGCAGCAGGACAGCAGCTGTTCACAGGGTTCCAGCCTCTTTGTGAGCGTTGTCATGGTGACAGCTGCCAGCAGGAAACTGCAGAGATCCCAGTAGGAATGCCGGCTGGCAGAGCTTTGTATCAGACAGTGTTCCATCCCCGGCCTTTCAGAAATAAGCAGCATCAAATGTTCATCCGCGGTGCTCCTGCTCACTAACCTAAGCGACCCTTGTTCTTGCTGGGACTGCTCAGATAGACCAACTCTATTTTCTTTTCTTCCCCCCCCCCTGTGTTCTTCCTCTTAGATTATATTTATACCATACTTTCTTCTTCCCAATTATATATACAGTGAAAAACTATAAACAGAGAACCTGGATTCATACCATTAGCTATAAAAGAAAATTCAAACAATGCAGAAGTCCTCTGGCACCGTGCTGCCCAGCACAACTTTCTGGGATGGTGGAGGCAAATGTTGCACGTCTGTGTTGCTCAGCACAGTAGCCAGTGGCTACTCATCACTTGAAATATATCCAGGGAAAATTAGCATTTACATTAATTTTAGTTGATGTTTAAATAGATCCATGTGGTTAGAACTGTTACACTGAACAGCAATTTTAGACCTATATTCAAGCCGAGGGATTTGTATCAGCTATTGCTGGCCTGGAAAAAGCCATACTTAATAGCATCCTTTCATTTGAAGTCATACATTTTTCATATGCCCTAAATCATATGTTTACTATTATTGCATTCTCAGCAAACTTTAGCAATATGATTGGTCTTACAAAATTTCCTATCAATCTTGGTTAAATTTCTTTATAATGTATATTCTATACTCCACTCTTGGAGGTTTAGAATAGGATCTATTCAACATTTAAAATGTACAGTCTTCCCTAAAGCTATTACAGATTTTGGGGGTAGGCTGGATAATGATCTCCTAAAGATATCCACATTATGATCCTCAGAATCTGGGAATATGTTACCTTGAACATGTTAAATGACATAAAGGACTTAGCTAATGTGATTAAGTGAAGGATCTGGAGAGTTTAGCCTTGGTTATTCAGGTGGGCCAAGAGTGATCAAGAGGTTATTGTTAAGAAAAAGACAAGAAGGTCAAAGTCAGAAAAAGAAATGATGAAACAATGAAACTGAAGATTAGAGTGATGACTTGGGGGGGTTGGACCATGAGCAAAAGTACACAAATGGCTTCCAGAAGGAAGAAGAGCCAAGGAAGTAGCTTTCTAGATTGTCTCCAAAAGTCCTCAGAAGCTATGCTGTTCTGTCAATGGCTTCACTTTAGATGACTGCCAGAACAGCAAACACCTGCATTCACTTTAAGTCAATGAGTTAGTGGTTGCTTGTTACAGCAGCAATAGGAAATGAATATAGTGACCTGGCCAACAAGGGTGATGTTGCTGTGAACACTTGTGCAACCATTTTTATTGTGCATGTATAAACACGTTTTCAGTTTCCTTTTAAATTAGGAATATTAATTACGCAGAACAATGGGCTCCATTGTAGCATGTTGATAAAGTCATGCATCATACAAATTCATTGTAGCATGTTGATGAATTCATGTGTCATGGTCATACATCATGTTTTGAATGTGCAGCCGTGTATCATGTCATGTCGATCCCTCGCCCTTCCCTCTTCCTTCCCCCTAATGCCCTTCCTCTTCTAAAAGAGTTCCTTTTCTACCTTCACATTGTATTTTCGCCTAGAGTTCACATATGAGCAAACTTGTGACACTTATCTTACTGAGTCTGGCTTAACATGAGTCTTTCTAGTTCCACCAGCTTTCTCCAGGTGAATGACTTTGTTCTTTATGACTAAATAATAACCTATAATGTATATGTATCACATTTAAAAACTTTACTCATCTATTAATGGGCATTTAGGCTGATTCCATAGCTTGGCTATTGCAAATTGAGCAAATATTTCTTTGGCGTGCCAAATTTAATTCCTTTGTATGTGTGTTGAGATGTGGCATACCTGGATGTTGTAACAGTTTTATTTTTAATTTTTTAAAAGACCTCCACTCAGATGATTACAGTGGCTGTACTAATAAGATAGAGTAGTTCTTTTTTTCCTCTATCCTCACTAGCATTAATTTTTTTTGATTCTTGAGAATAATTGCTCTAATATGGAATACCGATGTAGCTTTGATTGCCCTTCCTTGATGACTAATGGTGTTGGATATCTTTCACATGCTAACTTTGTACTTCTTTTGAAAAGGGTCTGTTCAGCTTATTTGTCCTATTCATTAATTTATATGTAAATAAATCTGCAGATTTTTTGTATATTCTGGATACTAACACTTTGTCAAAGGAGTAGCTGGAAAAGATTTTCCCTCGTCCTATGGGCTGTTGGCTCACTCTGGACTCTTTCCTCTGCTGTGCAGAAGTTTTGGTTTGACATAATCCACCTGTTGATTCATGCTGCTATTCACAGACTGTTAAAGTCCTATTCAGAAAGTCCTTCCTGATGCCTACATCTTGAAGTATTTCCTCAGTGTTTTCTTCTAACAGCTTCATAGTTTCAGGACTTAGGTTTGAGGCTTCATTCCATTTTGAGTTGATGTGTGGACAGGCTGAGATACCAGGATCTAGATCAGTCTTTTACATATGGGCGTCTAGCTTTCCCAACCACATTTGTCAAAGAGATGCATTCTTGTCGATGTATGTTTTTGGTACCTTTGTGAGGAGTCACATGGTCATGGCGGCCAGTATTTGTTTCTGTGCCCTCTATGCCATTCCATTCCATTGTTCTGTGTCTATACTATTATGCGAGTGCCATGGTACTTTTGTCACTATGGCTATAAAGTACGTTTTTAAACTGGATATTGTGATACCTCCTGAATTTCTCCTTTTGCTCAGGATTGTTTAGACTATTGTGAGTCTTTAGTGCTTCTGTATGAATCTTAGAATTGCTTTCTATAATTCTGTGAAGAACATTTTTGGTATTTGATGGGGTTTATAATGAATCTATGAGTTGCTTTCAGTAACGTGGCTATTCTAACAATACTAAATTTGTTGACCCATATGCACAGGAGGTCTTTCCTACATTCTTTTAGTCTTTTATTTACTTTTTCATTGTTCTCTGTCTTGATAGAAATATTTTACTTACACACTTAGGTTTGTTTTTAGGCATATCTTTTAAGCTATTGTAAATGAAATTTTTTTTGTGATTCCTTTCTCAGTGGGTTCATTATTGTTGTATAGAACTACTAGGGCTGTAGTTCAAAGTAATAGCAATTACTTAAGCAGAGAAAGGACGGAGAAGAGAAAGAGAGAAAAGGAGGGAAAGGGAAGAGCAAGCCAAGGAGAAGAGACTGCTGTTTTTTGTGTGTGTTGTGTAGTCTCCTGGTGTTTTTAAGGTATAGGAGTAAAAGGGAAAATCTGGGCCAGCCAGATAGCTCAGTGAATTAAAGCACCTGCTTAGGCAGAGTGCAGAGACCATGGTTCCATTCCTGGCGGCCCCTGGGTCATGAATGACACTGGGAAGGGTGGTACGCACTTGTAATCCCAGAGCTTGGGAGGCTGAAAACAGGAGGATCACTACGAGTCCGATCTGTGTAATGAGACCCTGTACTAAATACATAATAAATAAATAAATAAATAGGAACATCTGAACAAGAGAAATTGTCCCCCCCCATTTAAGAAAGGGTCTACAAGTTCTACAGGATCTCTAGGGTCTCTCTTTGTAGATCGGACTCTTAGTGTTTCTCCTGTTTTCAGCATCCCCAGTGCTGGGATTGCAGGTGTGTGCCACCATGCCCGGACTAAGTGACCAGCTCAGCGTGCCCTGGGGGGTGGGGCCAGCCCCGCATGTGATGCCGGGGATCTAATCCCAGTTCCTGTGCTTGTCTAAGCAAGCACTTAGTCCACTGAGCTACATTGCCAGCCCTTATACCTATTTTTTAAGAATTTTTATTACAGAGTAATGTTGCAATTTTGTCAGAGGGTTTCTCCAGATCTATTGACATTCACGAGCTTTTTATCCTTGATTATAGCTTTGTGGTATGTTATATAAACTAATTTATGTATATTGAGCCACCTTTGCTTCCCTGAAACAAGACCAACCTCACTCAGTTGGTAAATATTTTATTGAAGATCTTTGCATATGTGTTTGCCAGGGATGTTGGTGAATAATTTTTCTTCTTTCTTTTTTTCCATAGTTGTTGTCTGCTTTTGATATCAAGGCTGTGTTGTCTGGTAGAATGAGTTTGAAGACATTCCTTCCCTTTCTGCTTTATTTACTAATTTGAAGAGCATTGGTGTTCATATTTATTTATTTCATACTTTGATGGTTTGATAAAAATTTAATAGTGAACCTGCTTAATCCTGGGCTTTTCTTTGGTGATAGACTTTATATTATTACTTCAATCCAACTGTTTGTTACTGATATATTTAGGTTTTGATTATTTTGTTCAAATTTGCAAGATCATGTATGCCTATAATTTCACTGACTGTTGTATATACCTTTACTGTGTGTGCAATGAAGGAGAAAGAGAAAAACAGCAAAAGAAAAAGATTACTGCATATTTCCAGAAGAGCATGCAACTGTTTTGAGCCTGGCGTCTCTCATCTCACAAGTGACATTTCTCTTTGTCCCTCTTTATAGGCTGTGGGTTTGTGTGGATAAGCTCAGTGGGTCCTCTGCTTATAAATGACTGCATGGCAACTGTTCAAGTTTCCTGTTCACCAGTCCAGGAAAGGTGTGGAGCCCGGACAGTGAGGCCTCTGGTGTGGACTCCTTCTGGTTGGTGGCAAACACTGGGTGCCTGGTGTGTATTCTGGTGTCCATGGGACCAGCTCCAGACACCAGGTGCAGGTTCCTGTCACCTTGGGACCCCAGAGAAGCAGCAGGTGCTCCTGGCACTGACATGGACAGATTCCAATAGTACAATGAGGGTGCAGGGCATCCTGATTACTGGGAAGAACATGCAGACTATGACCTTTGCTGCTAACTAGGCAGAGGACTGGCCTATTGTGCCAAGCAGGGGCTATGCTGGGGGCCTTTGCAAATTGGAAGGTGGAGACTCCGCTGTGCCCAGAGTGAGGGCAGTGTGCCTGGTGCTAACCAGGTGCTGCTGCAGTTCAAGGGCACCAGGCAGAACGCTCATTGGAGCTCTCCATGGAGATGTGTGCTGCATGGCACAAAGTCTCTAGGCAGGTCTAGGACTGAAGTAGGGCGATGACAACTGAGTAAATTCAAGCAAACCCAGGGTGCCCATAGGGGCTCTATCAAGACCAGTGTTATCTCTGTGCTGCATGAATGTCCCACTTGGTGTGAGATGGAATTCAGGCTCCCAGCACTGACTTGGACATTCTGTTGGGTTCCGATATTAAAGACTCTCAACAAAAATAGCAATCACTTGTTTATACTTTTGGAGTTTGAGATCAGGCAGGTAGGGAGAGGTCTTCTCCTGCCACTCGTCACTCACCCCTGAAATGTCACCAGGCTAAAACCTTTTCGGTATTGGGAGAAGAGCTAAGGGGACAATGGGGTTCTTATATCCTCGAGTCTGTCCTGTGAGTCTAGATGCTGCCATGCTTCTTAGAGTCTGCTAGCTAATTGGAAAGTTCTCAAATAGTCCCTGGGTGGGCAAGGATGGAGGTCCAGTAGGCCAGCCCTGTAGGGCCATTTCTCATCTTTTTAACTCCTGTCTGTTTCTTTCAATCTAGAGTCTCTTCTTTCAAATTGATGTTTTGTATAAGGCTGTAGGTCCCTTTCCTTCCTTGAGTTACTTGTGGTTTTAGTTGATCTCTAAGTCGCTCAGATGTGACTCCTCTAGGCAGCCATATTGGATCTCTCAGCTCTTCAACTTTTATGTGAGGATCTTTTGAGGGAGCAGCCTTCCCTTGATGCAGTGACCTGGGATATTAGTTTATTGTGCAACATTTAGTTACTTCAAAACATTCTCCATATTGTACGTACCCTGTGGCTTCTTAGGCTGAGTCAGATAAATTATCACTCTGCATACTGAGTCAGAATGTGAGTGACCAGTTTTTCTGTAGGACTCATGTGAGTGGTTTCCTCTGCTACTACAAGTAGGTGTGACATAAATAGTGGAATAGATGAAGTCTATTCTCTCTATGGTTGCTCTTCCAGACTTGTCCACTTCGTATACTCTGAGAGAGTTTGGAGGTGACATGTGGTTGGCAGTCCCATGGGTGGGGTGGGTGAGATAGCCACAGAGTTGTGCTACATCTGTTTGTTGTTATGAGGGGGTAAATGTCTAGTGGTGTCTCTTCAGCTCACCTCACTATCTGTGCCCACTTGGGGCTAGGTTGTCAGCTGGGGGCTTTTGTCTCCTCTATTTTTTAAATCAAGATATTGACCAAAGTTTAAACCTGCCTGGGCTTGGTGAGGCACATTTTCTCTCAGCAGGGCCGGGGAGAGAGCTGGGAAGCTCAGTGACAGAGCACGCACCTCAAGTGTTCCAAGGTTTGGGTTCAGTCTCTGTACTACTTTGAAAAGAACAGTGAACCCCTAGTAACAATAACAAAGAATTAAAATAAATTATACCACACAATAAACAGTGATAACTCCATGAACAGTAACAGAGAGAACCAGTAATAATATAGAACAGACTAAAATGTTAAACTTTAGTCTCAGTAAAGTTAATAATAAAACAAAATTTTTAAAGGGGTGATGAGGAAGAAAGACAAAAAGAAATGAAAAGGAAAACAATGAAAAGAATAAAAATGAGAAAGAAGAGAGAAAAAAGTTCAACTAGTGAATTAATTTAAAATACATCAAATTAGATAAAACTATAAAAAGAAAAACAGTGAAAAAAAAAAACCAAGGGCAAGGAGCAAAAGAAATCATAAATTTCTTATTAGATCTTTGAACTGGAGAACTACTTTTAAGACTCTGGTTTGGAAATCTACCGAGAATCTGAGAGAACTGTGGAGAACAGCTACCATCCAGTTTGTGTCTTGTCAACTCCAGCCAAATAGGCAGTTAGGGTAGTGTGAAAACTGAGGTTTTTCCCTCCTTACCACTAGCAGGGCCAAGAGAACCTTGCCCACAATGTGGCTACACTTCCTTCCTAGGCCTCTAAAGGCAAGAACCGTGTCAGCAGTGGGAGGTGCCTACCAGCCACCTCACTTGCCACAGCTGTAGGTGGATCTGATCCTGGACCCTCCAGCAGAGTACTTGAACATAGTAAATATCCAAGACCAGACAACATAGCCTTGGAACGCTTCTCCCTGTAAAGGCAAAGACATAATCCAAAAGATCTGTCCTGCGGTGGGGAGTTACAGGAACCAGGCTCCATCCGCCCTAGCCACAGCACTCCTGGAAACAGCCACCATGTTGATCCTGGTTGGCCTAATGTCCCATCCCAGAAGCCATGCCATGAATCTTAAATGAAAGGGCCTGCTTCTGCCCGTGACTCCAAGACCATGCTTTCCATACCTAGAATGCATAAGGTATTTGTAACACAGTCAAATCTTTGGGCTCAAAGTGTTTCCAGGGTGGGCACTGACTATGCCAGTGCAGAGTAAAGGCTGTGAGGATTTAGATACAAATTCAAGGGCTTCTATCCAAACCATAAGTTTGGACATAGTTTCCTTCTTAAGATGGCTCCTTATTCTGCCCAATATGTGTAAACTGAGAATCAGTGAAACATCTGTCTCCAGTGCTGGATTGCTACACCTTCCTGTTTCCTCAGACTAACTGCTTGGTGCTGAACTGCACACTCTGGGAGAATGCCAGGACTCTCTCTCATCACAGTCCTACCACAAGAGCACTCTTTCTTCCTTACTGAGCTACAAAGTGCTTCATTGTAGGTTGCTGCATTAGTCTTATTATTTTAAAACCATTGTTTCTGAGTTTTACCTGATCACTGACTCTACTTGTGGACTCCATTACTTTCATATGTATCCCCTGCCACCTGTAGCTACACACCTATTAATTTAGTTCAACTGCATGAAGCAGCAAGAGGGTGTCTGCACCTCTACCTTCCATCTTCCTCCTGTCTTCAAGTCTACTGTGTATATCCCAAAGAAGGGAATTGTTAGATCCTATGATAACCTGTGTGTAACTTTTTCAGGCACTGCCAAACTGCCTTCTACTCCTTCAGAACTCACAGGAGTGGTTTCCACCATAATGTTCTGCCCTCAAGCCTGTTGACCATGGACTCATACCCTGAAGCCATGAGCCAAGCTCTGCCTGCCTCCTGTAGGCTGTGGGTGTTGGGTATCACGTCCCAGTGATGGGGAAACTGGCTAGTGCAGGAGTAAGAGCCAAGGCACTGAACAGGCTCTTGTCCCCTCCTCATGGCTTCACTGAGGTATTTCAGGTCATCAGCCCCACCAGGGAAGAGCATTTCTTCCCACTTAGTTTTCAAGTTTAGCACTTCAACAGGAAATATGTGGGGAAACAAACCACTTCCTTAGTCCTGTGAAGTTTTAGGGAAGATTCTCAAATAGTTGATTTCTTTCAGTCAGATTTCTGAAAGTCCTTACTTTAGTATCAAGTCTGATAATTCTTATTTTCCTGTTGTTGATTATCTGTTCCCCTGGGGAATGTGAATTCTCTGAGTCCAGCACACTGCCTGCTATCATCATAGGACAGATGCTAACGCACACATGCAACAAAACATGTAGGAGCTGACGTTGTATATCCAAGGTTGTGACTCTCAAGAAGCAGAATGCTTTAAAGGGAGATGTGTCTCAGAAATTAGAGAATTTCAGAGATTACCAGACCTTCCTGTATCAGAGTGATTTATATTATTGTTTTATGGTTAAAATCATGAATATGGTTTTAGATTTTTTTTAGCATATTATATATTTGTTTGGAAAAATGCAACAGAACAGTTCATGGAACCCTGTACCAGATTGAATCCAATGTTTCTGCGCTGAGTTACCTCTCCGGCCATTTGTTTATTTTTTATTCTGAGACAGGCTCTTACTAAGTTGATAAGTTGCCTAGGACGGACTGTGACTTGTGATCCTCATGCTTCAGCTTCTGAGAATGCCGGGATTAGAGGTGGACATTTGCACGTGTAGCCCAGACAAAGCTCTAGTTCTGGAACTGTCATGAAGAATGAAGGAAGGGAGGGAAGAAAGAAGGAAAGAGGCAGGCAGGAAGGCAGGCAGGCAGGCAGGCAGGCAGGAAGGAAGGAAGGAAGGAAGGAAGAAAGGAAGGAGATGCAAGGAAACTTGCATCTTCTGAGTGCAATTCCATTTAAAAAATATTGCAGCTTTCATTATTTTGCATCTTTCTCCTCTGGCCTGTAGTGTTCTCAGAGCTATACCAAAGCAGCTCAATCTTGCTTCAACCAAAACACTCTTCCACATAGCAAATAAGCCTCTTGATCATCTAACATTGCAAGAATCTTAACTAAGGAAGAAGCCTGAGCGAGAACTCTTTAGTCTTATACCTCACCTTTATACCATTGATCAACATATAAACTCCCTCCAAGTGAAATCTACCATATTTAATTTGTATAATTTTATGTATGCATGTGACATACATATAAAAAATCTTCTTGTTTAATGGAATTGTTAAATTAGATAGGTACAATACAATTTAGGAAACAAAAAAAAAAAAGAAGAAGAAGAAATACAATGCCAGCAATTAAGTCAGGCTATGGGCAGGACTACTAAGGCATTTCGCTTTATCCTTCTCAAGACAAAAAGAAGAAAATCCTTAGAAAATACCGTGATTAAAGCATCTAGGGTGTTTGGAATATGAAATTTCCTATCAGGACCCAAAAGATTCAAATTTCTATTATCCACATAAAGTAACTCTCTGACTTACAAATGAATTCTGTATAGAGAGAAAGCTCATTCTGTTTGCATGGGTTTGTTTGCATCTGACAAAGTGAGTCTCCTACATAGCCCCAACTCCAATGTTCATAAGCTTGGGCTTGCTACAAAGCCTCAGCTCTCTCAAATGAGCATTATTTAAAAGAATTTAAGTTACCAAAAAAAAAAAAAGAAAGAAAAAACCCTCAAAAATGTTCAGCATTCATAAATATACCTAGTAGTAAGAGGTGGACCCAATCCTATATTTAAATTGAGTTTATGTGACATCTTCCTTACACTAAGGAAAAAGTAAGGTCAAAAAATAGGGGTAGAGAGGTAAGGACTGTTTTGTTTTCAGTTTGCCATAGGCATTGTTTTCTGCTAATGTTTCATTTTTATATAATTTTGAATTTATGGAAAAGTTACCAAAGT